>ML677334.1:51755496-51851038 GCA_007922305.1 Dermatemys mawii
TAATACCCACTTCGTCGGTTGCATCCGACGAAGTGGGTATTAGCCCACGAAAGCTTATGCTCTAAAATTTTAGTTAGTCTTTAAGGTGCCACAGGACTCTTTGTCACTTCTCATATGAAAAGAATTTGAAAAAATGTAAGATTAGTTCCCTTAGAAAAGTGATGAATAAGAAAGGCATGATAAAAAGCACATAAAATAATTAATGGTTTAGAGAAGGGAGATTGACAGCTTCTGTTCTTCCTGGGTCATAACATAAGACACAAGGGGACATTCAATGAAACTGAAAGACAGCAAATTTAAAACTGATAAAAGGAAAAACCTTTTCATTCAACACAAAATTTGACTGTAGAACTCATTGCCACAGGAAGTTGTTGAGGCCAAGAATGTAGCAAGATTCAAAGAGAGATTGGCCATTTATATGGATAACAGGAATATCTAGAGTTATAAAAGTGACTGCAAGTTTTGGAAGGAATAAAAATCTCATAATTCCCGGTGTAAAATGCTCTCTACCTAGTAGGGATTAGGATGAGACTAGACTATGCTACATCTGCCTCGTGTGAGATTCTTGTACTTTCCTCTGAAGCAACTGGCACTGGCCACTCTCAGAGACAGAATACTGAACTAGATGGACCATGGCTCTACTCCAGCATGGCGATCCATACGTTCCTGTGACTTAAATAGCAAACAAAGTACAATTAGTCTATATACACCTTTGACAGCAGAATATACAGTATGTAAAAACATTTTTTCCTCGAGTGTTTACCTTGAGCACTTTATTATTAATGGGCACAATGGTATATATTGATATTTGGGGTATTATGCTATTTGGGGTTTTTCAAAACTCTTTTTTTAATTCCCATTTTAAAATAGGAATTAGTGGAGATGCTTCTGCTGTGATTATTTTTAGCAAAAGGAACAGGTGGAAATGGATATGAAAAAGCCAAATATACAGTCCCATAAATATTCCAATTGAATCAAAAGCTCTTTGGGGGCCACATTAGTCCAAAGAAATCTGTGGACAGGGTAAATTGAAGTAGCCTCAAGAACAGTCCAGCCATTACATTAAAACCACTTCCACTCTCTATTACCAGCTATAAATCTAGCAGTAAAACAGAGTAGAGAACTTTTTGTTCTGAATACAGAATACCATTCTTTTCTATAAAGACCATCTCAGTATTAGGGCTAACTCTATAGATGTTGAAAGTGGATCTTAGTCTCAACTATCTTCTGTATCCTGTTCTGAAAAGCTTCACTAAGGGCAAGATTCTACTTGGCTTTATGTAGGTGCACAGGGCAAGGAGATGAGGGCATAATGAGTCTTCCATTCCTTGCTATGTGGAATTATAGCCCAGGTGCTCAGAAAAGCTCTAGAACTTTTCTGTCCTTATTCTTATGGGGGCCTGAAGGGACAGAGGTGCAGCCAAGCCATTGATCTGCCCCCTGCCATGACCAGCTACGGGGTGCACCAACCCCTCTCCTGCCATGCCTAGATTAATATCAGAGTTAGAACAAAATAAATCTAGAATAAAAAAATTGAAGTATTAAACATTATGGGGCAGATCCTTAACTGATGTAATTCATCATAGCTCCACTGAATGCCATTTACCCCTGCTGTGGATTGAGCCCTTTGTTTCACTCTCACAAAAGTATTTTTTCATCCTGAGCGAATGATTTGTGGCTGTAGACAAACCAACAGCAGAGCTGCCATTACCCATTTGTAAACATCATACCAGAAATCTTCAATAGATTTTGAGCATGTGTTTGAGCATTGGCCTGTTGAACCCATGGTTGTGAGTTCAATCCTTCAGGGAGCCATTTGGCGATATGGGGCAAAAATCTGTTAGATGATTTAATTGGGGGTTGGTCCTGCTTTGAGCAGAGGGTTAGACTAGGTATCTCCTGAGGTCTCTTCCAACCCTGATATTCTATGAATAGGCTCTCTCTATTCCACCAATGATACCTCCCTGGACATAATGTCAGCCCACTTCTGTTCCTTCTTCCACAAGGCCTGCTGTGTGAGTTATACCGTGCCTGGGCAAGGCCACTACTTTTCCATATTCCTCCATGATGCCAAAAGGTAACTAGGCAACTAAAAATGCCAAGCACAAGGGGTGACCAGGGTAGTCTGTGCGTCTTAACAACAATGATGAAATCTATGTTATCAAACACAGGCAGTCAGCATTTTGTACTTATGTGTCTTCCTCCACCGTTCACCCCTCTATTTTGTTTCTTTTAGATTATGAGCTCTCTGGGAAAGATTATAAACTCTTTGATGTTTACACATCACCTAGCCCATTATGGGCACTACCACAGACAATTAATAGTAACAATAGTAATAATTAATAATAAACTCTCTCCCTTTCAACAGACCTGTAATATCTCCCCTTTCCAAGAGAAAAATAATCTAAATAGCAAATCAGGCACTTGGGTTCCGCATTTACTGTATGAATTTGTAAATCAGCTGCAATCTAGATAACTAGCTAGCCAAGCTCATCATTTGAAATTAATGAGTCACAGCTATTTTAAGTATAGCCCCATTAGTAGTGTACTGGAATAAAATAATATATACGGCCATACAATACATAGTAGAGAAAGGCATGAATCAGATCTTGGATATGAAGTTCATGAGCCTTATTCTTATTTACAGGAAAGGTTCCTTGTAGGCACTTTGTTGCCTTTACACTGCCAGAGTGATGTTATGTCAGGGGCATAAGTGAACTGAGTATCAGCTCTAAAATCTCTATGATGATTCTAATCATCATCATTAATATCTGATTTTTCCAATGCCAAGGCTGGGTAGGACCAAGATAATGAGCAGATTTCAACCATGTCTCCTTTGAGCTGCCATTTAATCCTACTGGGGTGTTGCCTGAATGGTTTTAGATGCCATGTCATACCACTGTCTTCTTGGATGTCCATGGCCTCTCTCTCCATGCACTCTTCCATAGAGAACAATTTTAGGCGGTCAGTATGGGGCCATTTTAGCAACATAGCCCAAACATTGTAGTGGGCACCTTTTGATAATTGTAGTCACATAGTACATGTTCAATCTTTTATGTGTGTCACCCTTTCTTAGTCTATCTAGCCTGGTCACACCAATGATAGGGTGCAGGGACCCCATTTCAAATGTTTGCAGCTTTTGCTGTAGATGCTTTGTCCATACCTGTGCACCTAGTGCCCATAAAGTAATGTGGATACAATGAGCATTGTATATAATCGAGTTTTAACCTTCATGGACACCGACAAAGATACAGACATTTTTATTCAAGCACGCAAATGTTCTCTTGGCAGCAACTATCCGCTTGCGTATATCATCTTCATAGTGGTTGTCATAAGTTAAGATGGAAGCCAAGTAGCACAGCCAGTCTACTTGTTCAATGTCTACACCATTAATGACTAGCCTGTTTCCTGATCTTTGTTACAATTAGTTTGGTTTTTTGATAATTTGTTTTAATCCATGCTCTCTGACTATTGTGTACAGGTTGGTTGCTGCTGCTTGGCTGTATTACTTGGGAGGCATTACCACTATGATAGTCTGCAAAGTCAAAGTGATTGATAATAAGCCCTAATATCCTACAGCCTCCACCAATGTTACTAAAGGAGTTGGACAAGATGTTCCCTAAGTATAGCACAAAAAGTATTGAACTCAGTATGCATCCCTGTTTGACTCCAGTTTTCATTCCAAAGCACTCTATCAGCTTACCTCTGACTCAACTCTGCAGTATTTGAATCAACGTGCTGCTAAAACTTTACCACTTGAGTACTTTCTACAAGCCTCTCTGTTAACAGAGTTGAATGCTTTCTTGTCAACAAGTGTGCAAAACAGGGATGTGTTCAACTCTGTGTATCTCTCCAAGATTTAACGAAAAACAAATATCTGATTTACAGGGGACTGTCCAGGTAAAAAGCCAGCTTGTGACTCAAAGGATTTTTTCTGCTCTTCTTCTCATCCAGTTAAAAATCACTCTTCAGAACACCTTACTAGGAATGCTTATAAGACTTATTCCTCTGCAGCTCTTGCAAACTCTTTTTAAAAGAGTTGTACAATGATTGAGTATTGCCAGTCTTCAGGGACTTCATCCATCTTCCAAATAAGGTTATAGAGTTTGAAAAGGAACAGGATCATGTCTCTTCCACTACTTTTTAACACTTCAGTTGATATACCATCTGAACAAAGTGCCTTGTTGTTTTTCAGGGACCTGCTTATGGCTTCACTTTCTGCTTCCAATACATATTCTTCTTCATTGTTGCCTTCACAGCTATCGCCTCAAGGATAGCTGGGCCAACTTGACTATTCATGTTCAATAGCATCTTTTAAGCTTTTGAACTTTATGTAGTATATAGGTCCTCTGAGTGCTGAGAAGGTGATTTGTTACAGGTGTTAAACTTCTTTGATATTAATCCGACTTTCGGAAAAAGCTCTCACATTACTTTTTTTTAAAAACAATTGTTTAGAAGTTCTTTGTCTTCTCTCAAACCAGGCTTATGTAGCCTTTTAGCTATTCTTTTTAGTTCCTTGTTGAGCTGTCTGTATTTGTTTTTCCGCTCACGGCATTCTTCAGCTTTCAAATGTTCTTGTTATTCTTCTTGTTTCTTCTTGATAGGTGATCTCTGGTGTCACCCACTCTTTTCTTTTAGGATACGACCTCATCCCTAAAACTCCTTGCTCATGGCATGAATGGAGTCTTTAACTTCTGCCCAGAGTTGTTCTGCTGTTGTGTCCTCTAGTCTAAGAGAGGGGACAGAGCAACCACCAGTGGTGTTCAGAAAGGTCATCATAGTGTCTGTATTTTTCAGAGCTGCAACATTATAAATTCTCTTGTATGTGGGTTTGGGCGGGTAGGCAAATTTTAGAGTATTAAGTCTGATCCTGACTATAGTGATCACTGTCCAATGTTTTGAGTCTGCATTTAGGCTTCTGAAGACCCTGTAGTCAAGTATGCTTCTTTTCCAATGTTGTTTTATTCAGATGAAGTCTATCTTGTTTTTACTATTACCATCTTAGAAATTCAAGGTGTTTTGTTTGCTTGCTTTTTACAAAATCTGTTGTTTCCTAGTCTTTTTTTTTTTTGCGGGGGGGGGGGGGGGGAGTTGAGGGGCAGCTAGGTGTTATCCAATCTACTATGGATGTTGTTTTGATTTTTGATATTTTGTTGGGATTTTGGCTTACATAAGTATCTAGCCTTCCACCCACCTCAAGCATAGGCAGCCCCCTCTGATTCTCTACCCAGTAAGCATACACCCTGGTTTCACCAAGAGGGTTGAAGTGGAACATTGGTTTTGTGGCCTGGTTGTGTCCCTGCTCCCAGTTAAGGTACTATGGGGCTGACAATGCCACTGTTTGACCCATCAGCAAGAAGAAAATGCATTCACCCTTTGCAACCCTTCTAATCATTATACTCAGATCTAAATATTTCTGTAATGTTTATAACACCACATACTGTTTTTGTTTGATTTGCATGGGTGTGGAGCAGTTTTGCACACACCTGAGATGTGACTCAGTCAGAAATACTCAGTCAGGGAACATAATTTTGCTACTGATAGGTCCAAAGTTTCTAAAAAAGAATGTACCACCACTAACACCAACTATTTTTCAAAAATATCAACCCATACATTCAGTTAAACAGAACTACTAGGATTAACTATAACAACACTATCTGGTAATACCCAATAATAGCACAATCACTATTTTTTTCCCTGAGTCTGTTTGGAATCGTTTTTTTGTACAGAGTAATCTCCTACAGGATATACCCACGCAAGTAAATAAAATATTGCATGGTGTCAAAACATTACAACTCCCAAACTTGGAGACTTAAATTCAACTCTAAATCTAATCTTTCCCAAACGCTGGTGTTTGGATTTGATCCATTTATGAAAGATATTGTACATTCAAGCAGTGAACTGATTCATACCTTGGATTCAGTTTCATCTGTAATGTTATTGTATTTAAACAAATGATACAATAGAATACTGTTAGCTTTGCAAATGGGCCAAAAAAAGCCTGAGCTACATGAGAAACTTCAAAGGCTGAATGACAAGATTTCCCTCATTTGCAATCCTCAGCCTTTTAAAACACATTACTGTCAAATCTCCTGTGTTTTTGTTTTATAAAGAAAATGGATGTGGAGAGGACTCCTTCTACTATATCATTCTACGCTTCAGCACCTATATCTTTACCTGTACATAACCCAGTTATATCTGAGCCCACTACTTTGTTTTTAGTACAGTACCTTGGTTAGCAAATGGTCATTAAGAATGTTTCTTGATTTTCTTCTTTCTGTTGTTCAACTCAGGTGATCTTCAGCTGCATCACGGTAACTCGATGCAAAAAAAGTTTATATAAGGAAAATAATAAAATACCCTCTTGAGATATGGCTTTCCTTTTTACATCTGTTTCATCAATTATACATGGAATGAATCTAAGACTTCATCTCTCTAATGGAGAATACTATCCTACTGTTTAAAATCAATAATACCAGCATATTAAGTAAAGCTGTGCTCAAAAAGAGCAGATCAACTTGCATCTGTCACAGTTTCAGAGAACTTCCATGCAATAGTGAACCTGTTGCATAAATAGTTTCCAATTGTTTTGCATTCCTATTCAAGATTTTCATAAGTAATTTGGGAGTGTCTAATTTAAAATACTTTAAAAGGGAACTGATTTTCAGAAAGCATTGAGCAATCAGTACCTGGACAGTTGTGTTATAGTGGATCAGAACTGAAACGCAGCATCCTACAATAACCTAGCATCTGAAGATAATATTGGTAGGAACTTGGAAACATGCCCTGTCAGAGCCTGTAGTCGTGGTCTCTTTGACTTCCACTGACTACATGCATGTCTTCAATAACATCTTCAGTCACTCGGCACAAATAGCTCCTTAGTTAAAACATGTAGTGATCTGAATAATTACACAAATCCTGTGCAATTTCTTCTTGACTGCTCATAATTCATCTCTTTCCACTTCTAATACATTAAGATCAATATGAGTTTAACATTAGTTATCTTTAAATGTTGTGATCTTCCTTCAAAAATACAAATAGTGTCTAATAATTGTAACGTAAGGATAACCAAAGTTGTGTGAGACATATTCATTACACTAGTTCTCCATCTAATATGACACTCATGGTGTTCTTCACTCATTTCATTCCTCTAAAATAGCTAGTAATATTTGCCAAGTAGTTGGTGTTCATACATAACAGCCAAGAATGGCACCAGATGGCATAATGCTCTCTTAAATGTATTTTACTCTTATGTTATCATAAGAGAGAAAGAGGAAGAAAGAGAGAATTCCTACTTTCCATAACACAGGGAGACTCTTGTGACAGACACAAGACCTGGGAAGTGTAAGTTCAAACAACTATATTGAAATATGCCAGACACGCATGGACTTTTGGGATAAGAAGTATTAAGTGGGTTTTCCGGGGTATTGCTGGGGAGAGGTTAATGTAAATTACACAACCCCCTTTATGCAGGCCATTGACCTGTTCCCAGAGACTGGAGATCAAAGGCCTGAGAAATATAAAGAAACAACTCAACTGACCAGTTGGAGTCTGGTTCCTACTCAAAAACTGACGTGAACTAGTAACCAAGGCATCAGTACTGGAACTAGTGGTGCGGGGGAACGCTGTTGCATCCTGTGGCTTGAAGTGATTTCCATTCTATATAAGGTTTACAGTTTGGTTCAAAGGCTCTCAGCACCCCCACCATAAAAATTGTTCCAGTACCCCTGAACCATAGGGGCAAACCTAGTTGTGGGGTTTGAAAGATTGACACCTACTGGAGCCCTATGCTGAAGTGGGAAGAGATCTCTGGTAAGCTTTTTGTGTGAGTGTAGGTTATTTTATTGTTTTTATACATTTTATCTTTGAAGCATTTGTCCTAAGAATAAATGCAGATTGCTTTGTGAAGGCTGGCTGGTAAGTGGGGTACCTGGTATTGCCCCTGGAGAAAGAAGTAACCACAGATGCTGGATTCCTGACAGAGCTGCTGGAAAATCACTGTGAGGTTGTCACCATGCCTCAGAGGGTCACGAGTGAGAATACCAAATTCAGGATGCGGACTCATCCCAAACTGATGATTTGGGATGAGTCTGATTATGCCATGCCAGTAACAAAAGTAAATTTCTGTCTCACCACACTGGTTGACAATAAATCAAAAATGCAGTCTCCGTAGGCAGTCCAGCCCATGTCTTACCACCCACATGCCGGACTGTATGATGAGTGGTTACTGAAAACCCAATTTCACTAAATATAGGGTCCTTCTAATCTCAAGAGACTGGCCACTTGCCAAGTCAATATATAACTCAGATCTTACTCAACAATCATACTGAGGGCAATCCTTTAGTAATTACAAACTAAAGATTTAATAATAAAAGAATGAGAGTTCATAATGGTTAATAGATTATATACATATAAACAATCACAAAGTCCCTATATCAGGTTTGCAGCAATGATGGTATAAGCTGCTGGCTTGTAAAGTCTCTCAAGTAACTTCCAAAAGATTGGAATGTCCACAGTCCATAGTTCAAAATCCTCCTTTTTGTTGTAAATCCACAGTTCAGAGAATCAGGCAGGAAAGAGGCAACATGGAAATATCTCAGGGATCTTTTATATCCGTTGCCATGTGTCTGGAAATTTACTGTCTCAAGACGGCATCCAGGATCACATGAGCATATGACATGTCCTTACATAGTTTGATAACTCACAGGTGTAGCCATTGCCCATATTCTTGCTGAGGCATCCCCAGGAAGAGTGATCTGGAAAGCTGATTTTTCTTAATGACCCATTAAGTCTGAATAGTCCATTCACTGCATGTAAACTACCTTGTGGATGTTACCCCAGGAACAAACATAAGAGAAACATACATAGCCAATATTCATAACTTCAGATACATAGAGTTAACTAGGATAATCATACTTACTAGATTGTAACTTTTTCATTATACCTTACATGATACACTTTGTATATGATTTGTTGCAATTATAGAATAGTGGTAGCAACTCTGATACAAATGGTCATTTTTCAACCAGATAGCATCACAGAGGTGCAGAGAGTGCAAGGCTAAACCCCGCCAGTCTGAAGGTCTAGAGACACGGGTCTCCACCTCAAGAGCGGTGACATCTGGGAAGCCTAAAACCTTACGTGGGGTCTTCAAGACAGGCCAGGAGTTGGACGGGGGAGGCCTGTCAAAGGTGCAGTTCACCTGGAAACTGTGGCAATTTGCTCTAATGGAATCCAGATAGGAATGTTTGTTTTCATGCCTCATTCAATTTGCAAATCTTTAACTGATAGAAGCTTGCAAGAAGGGCTTTACATTATCACTCAACAGTCCTGTCTCAACATTATCCCATCAGATTGCTGCTTTGTTATTCAGCCAGTATGACCTGCAGTCATTACAAGGCAGTGACTCTCTAATGCAAAAATAAGATGTTTGAGTCCAGATCTAGAAAGTGAACGTAGTTGCAGGACACAAAGTAACAATTTGTACCATACTTTTCCCTCTCTGTTTTGTCATGATAATTAAATTAATGCTTACCTATTTCTTTGTATTGTATTACATTATATTGTATTTCCTATTTAGATCTACTAGTGAAAAGGACTACATAATAGTTAAGTATTATTATCAGTATTGTCATGAATAAATTATTTCTGGTAGGTCATATTTACTTCAATAAAAAGAAATTAACTTTTTTTGACTCTTTGGGCCAAATTTTCAAAGCTCTGTACAATGAGGAATTTTACAAAATGGAAGCACACTAGCAGTATGCCTGACAAGCTGTATTGCATGCGTGCAAATGTGTAGGGAGGCAAACATCAGGCAACTGTAGGAGAAAGTAGGTGTTTGGTTGTACACGTGCCCCATTTTCATGTGCACATGCAGGCTTTAGAGCAGGCCTGCACAACTTGGAAAGCAGTGAGGGCCATATTACTGCAAAAAAACAGCTGCAGGCCAAAAAGGCCCACCCTTGCCCCCCACCCTTCACTTGCCCCACCCCTACTCACCCCCCACGGGCCACACAGTGAGCCCCTGCGGGCCGCATGTGGCCCCTGGGCCGCATGTTGTGCAGGCCTGCTTTAGAGCATGCATTATGTGTTCATCTACTGGGGCAAATCTACTGTCCAGCCTGAGTATCCGGAGTAAGTTCCTTTGCTCTCCTTTTGGCTGCTCTAAATGATGAAGGGATCTCCAGGGCTCCCACACCTTCTTTTTAAGCTTGTGTGGAAAAAAACTCACTGCATTCTCTCATGTGAGAGAAGCAGACACACACACAGGCATGGAGAAGGAAAGCAAAGTAGTAGGTGGACAAACTGAGAAGCTGAAAGATGGCATGAAAATAGGCATTTTTTATTCTGTGTGAACAGATATGGGTGGTATTTTGACAAAAATGTAAATTATGCACCCATTTACACAGGGCTCTTGCTATAATTATGTGAGTGAAAATATAAAATAATGGGACAGTTTCCACTAACTGGATGAAATTAATGATGTTCCAGGGTCTTTAGTTTAGTTATCTTTTTTAATTATAGTTGTCTTTTCTTTTCCTTTTCCTCCTCTGACACCTCCCTTTTTTCTGTGCAAAGCCAAGGTATCAAGGATAATTGGAGAATTCTAGATGAGAGGAAGGAAAGAGGAGGGAAACAGAATGCCAAATGAAAGTAGGGTGACCAGATGAGTGTGAAAAATCAAGACAGGTGTGAGTGGAGGGGTGGGGGTAACAGGCACTTCTATAAGAAAATCCACAAATACTGGGACTGTCCCTATAAAATCAGGACATCTGGTCACCCTACACAAAAGCGACGTGGCTGGCTAGACTTGGCAGCAGTCTCATCAGATGCGAACAGCTGATGATGTCAGAGGATGAGGAGACTAGAGGCTCTAAAGGCTGCTTGCCCTGATTCTGCTGGGATGGGCCATCTTCCAGCAGAACGGGAACCTTTTAATGGATGCTTCCAAGAGAGCTCACTGGATGAATTCCCACTTGTTCACAGAGCGTAGGGAGGGGAGGTACTGAGGCATAATGCCATGGAATGGTTTCTGCTAGTCCCAGTGGGTGTGACAAAGGAAGTGGGGGATATTACAGTTCAGGGCAACTGCGCCTATATTTCCCCTTACTGGTTCAGTAAGGGCACCCAATCTCAGGCATCCAGCTCCCCCAGCTGTTGCCTCAAGTGAAGACAGGCTCCTCTCTCCCTTCTGACCGGGTTATTTCCAGGCTGGACAGTTCCCTGCCTTCACTGTGACATTCCCAGCATTTAATATTATGATTTTTTCTTTTAGAATCTGTATTTATAATACTGGAGCGGTAGCCTGTTTTTAATCCTTAACAGCTGTCATTTTAGATTTTCTTTATTCCAGTTTTCACAAAGCCATCAAGCAATACTGAATAAGATATTTTTCCACATTTTTACTTCACATCAAAATGATTAATGATTTGTCAAAGAAAAAAATCTGCCTAAAACCAATAAACCTTGCCCTCCACCATCACCACCACCTCCACTTGCAATATTGTTTGGGTTTTTTATAAAATCTGTAATATATTTTATGCCAGGTTTCATGTTTTTTGATAGCCAAATTGCAGCGTCCTGAAAATAAGGAAGCAGCCAATTTATCCCTCACCCCCACAAAAAGGTCTTTGTACTCTTTTAACAGTTTTGCAAAAACCTTGACTTACAGCTACCAGTTATTCCCATGCTATATAATTTCCATAGCAACACTGCTTACCATGAAAAGCAAAGCCTTAATTGACTGAGCTATGTGTAACAATTTACAAATGCTAAAGGGAAGGAAGTAACCTGCTGCCAGTAATTTTTTATACATATAAATTATCTTCACAACTTATTTTAATCTTTCTGTAAAAACATTACATTTGTAGTTTCCCTGGTTTTTGTTTGCCTGCCTATTTTAAGTAGGCTTAGCAGTAGATACCATTTGAGAAAGCAACTGTAACAGATTTTTGCCTACCTTGGGTTACAATACTTTTTATCTACACACAATAGAATGCATTTATATATTGTGTCGGAATGCATTTTAATATTTAATACAGTCACCTAAAAAAACCCCTAAGTTGCATAAACTAAAAGAATTTCTTGGAAAATAGTTACCTTGAAAGAGAAATTTACAATTTAAACCGTTTCTAAAATCCTTGATGTAATCTAAATGATTTCTGCAATTATTCATACTAAGAGAAAGAAATCCTAAAATCTCTAGGCCGGATTCTGAAGTCCTTATTAAGGACACAATCCTGCAAGTCCTTACACACATGAGTATTATGTGAGCAGCCACATTAAAATACTGTGCCTGTTCTGCATAGCTGGAACTACTTGCATAGTAACTTTACCACATGTGTGTTTGCAGAAGCAGGACCCAAGCCTTTTCTAACTCAATATTATCTGTGGAGTTTTTCCTGAATAAGACTGAGGGCCTGCTCTTACTCTCCTTGAAGACAATGACTGGCCAGGTCCTGCTTTTAGGGACTGCAGGGTTTGGCTCTATGAATGTTGTTAATGTTGACAATTGCAAGAACAATAGAACTTAAAAATGATTCAGTATTCTGATCTTAGTTTTATTTGCTGTCATTCTTTTCACTGCTGAGTGAAGATCTCTCTGAGCTAATGCTTCCATTTTCCTCATTTATTTTCCACAGAAACTATCCAAGCTGATCTCCTCCTCTTCAGTTTTGTTTCCTAGTATGTGATTTCTGTTCTGTCTGTTTGTCTGTTGGCATTTTCCACCCATTACCTTTTTCGCTTCTCTTATATGAGGTACTTGTTCCCTGATCCCACTCCAGATTCCTGGCTGCCTAGAGGGAGTACACAGGCTTCTCCATTCCCAATGCACCCTACCAATGCCACAGACCACTATCAGTAAAGGAGGAGATGTCATGACCTCACACACTCCTTGGGGTGATGCGTGCCCCTAGGAGCACATTACAAGAGCAGTCCCTATTCCCCCTCAGTTGCAGGGACTGCAGTTGTCCATCTCCAACCCACAGCACATGGAAGGTGGGAGAAAAATGGCTTCTTCTTTTTTTACCCACAATACAAACCCATACAAGGACCAGGGACAAACTCCCCTAAGGAAATATGACTCAGAAGGCACAGGGAGTATCAAAATAAAGTTATTCATAGTATATGTGGTAGCGTAGCAGAGTGATATTATTCACAGTAACTCTTCTGATCATAACCACAGTTTGTATTATAGTAAAATATATCTGAAGAAAGAATTTTTTCTAACGTCTTTCAGTGGAGCCGAGAGCATTAAAACAGAAAAGCCATATGGAGTATGTTTTCCAAGCAGTCTGCGGAAGGCATACATGCAAATCTTGTTAACATATAATAGGATTTGTGCATGAACCTTCCACAGACAGCTTTGAAAATGTAATGTATAGACTCAATAAGGATTTTACATACAAGAACTTTTCAGGCAGCCTTTCCTTTTAATAATCTGTGGAAAGAAACTAGGGCTATTTATAAGTAGAGAGACAAGGAACAAATAAAAGTAAATCATTGCTAACAGGTATAAGGAATGAGCACAATTCCTTCCTTTTGTATTCACGAGTCCAGGACCCAGAACTTTGGAACCGTGTTATAAACTGTTTCTAAACTGTACCTCATGGCTCAGAACTTTCACACATGATGAACAAGACTCATTCTCCTGATGAACCTACCACGTGTTCCTCTCCTTTCCTCTTGCTTTTCCTGATCATCTTTTATGTAAAGAGAGTTAGATATTTAAATACTTTGAAAACTACTGCTTAAAATCCATTGAATTTATCGGTGGTGCATCTTGGGATGAATATATAAATGATACAGAACTGTCATCACAACTACTGTCCCCCCAGCATGTTTACTTTGCCTTTGCCCAAATTCACTGCCATGACATGTTTATTTTATGAAGCATAATGTTTGACTTGCTGATGTCCAGTCACTGCCTACGTCAATAACAAAAAAAGGTTTTCTCTAAAGTCTGTGACATTTGGGTTCCAAATACCACAATGTTCAGAATCCAGTATTTGTATATATGCATATCCCTGTCAAGTAACCCTTGCCTGCGTATCTGCTGACCCTGTAACATTCCTTCTAGAAATTCTCTCTTCTATCCCAGGTCCACAGAGATCTATACTTCTGGGAATTACTTCGCAGTTCTGAGCAGCACATTCAAGACTGACAGCTCAGCTCTGCAGAGGGCTTCCCATTGGGGCAGGATTAACTTTTTGTGGGCCCAGCGCCAAACATATTTGTGGGGCCCCCGGGGGAATGATGAGGCCAGGGGCAAGAGCACAGCAGGTAGGGTGGATTTGATTTAAATCATGATTTAAATCACTAGTCAGGAAGACATGATTTAATCATGGTTTTCTACATAAAAGTGCATTCTTGTTGGTTGTTATAACCTTAAGACATGTTCTTCACAACTCAGAGATAGATGTATGCCTCATTTTTAGAAGGTACATACTCTACATTCTTAAACAGTGATTTATTTTGAAAACTTTTCAGATGAGTTTTACAGCTCTATCAGAAAACGAATGATTGTTTGATTATTTCATTTACCAAACATAATTGAAGCAGATATTTATGAAATTACTGGGAGGTGAACTATCTCCGGTTCAACAGGTTAATAATTAATAATCATTCATTAATAATTAATTATGAAATTATTATTCTGTTAATAATAATTATAATTATTGGTATTTCGTTAATAATAATTATTAATGAAATAATTAATTTCCAATAATTAATTGGGAAAAAATAACCCCAACTTGGAAAAAATAACCCCGACTATATGTACAATATGATGGGGGCTAATTTAGCTACAGCTATTCAGGAAAAAGATCTTGGAGTCATCGTGGATAGTTCTCTGAAGATGTCCATGCAGTGTGCAGCAGCAGTCAAAAAAGCAAACAGGATGTTAGGAATCATTAACAAAGGGATAGATAATAAGAGGGAGAATATCTTATTGCCCTTATACAAATCCATGGTGCGCCCACATCTTGAATACTGTGTACAAATGTGGTCTCCTCATCTCAAAAAGGATATACTGGCATTAGAAAAGGTTCAGAGAAGGGCAACTAAAATGATTAGGGGATTGGAATGGGTCCCATACGAGGAGAGATTAAAGAGGCTAGGACTTTTTAGCTTGGAAAAGAGGAGACTAAGGGGGGATATGATAGAGGTATATAAAATTATGAGTGGCGTGGAGAAAGTGAATAAGGAAAAGTTATTTACTTGTTCCCATACTAGCAGAACTAGGGGTCACCCATTGAAATTAGTGGGCAGCAGGTTTAAAACAAATAAAAGGAAGTAGTTCTTCACACAGCGCACAGTCAACCTGTGGAACTCCTTGCCTGAGGAGGCTGTGAAGGCTAGGACTATAACAGGGTTTAAAAGAGAACTGGATAAATTCATGGAGGCTAAGTCCATTAATGGCTATTAGCCAGGCTGGGTAAGGAATGGTGTCCCTAGCCTCTGTTTGTCAGAGGGGTTGATGGATGGCAGGAGAGAGATAACTTGATCTTTACCTGTTAGGTTCACTCAGTCTGGGGCACCTGATATTGGCCACTGTCGGTAGACAGGATACTGGGCTAGATGGACCTTTGGTCTGACCCAGTATGGCCCTTCTTATATTCTTAATAGTTGGAGGATTTTCTTGCAAGGTGTTGTTAGGAGGAGAACATCACCAGACAGACATTTAAATTGTTTTATTTAACTAAAGACAACAACATTAAGTATTCTAGATTTTTTTCCTCAACAGCAAACATAATATTTTAACAAAAAATCATGTCCCTCACTTCTCACATTTATCTCCAGACTTCTCCTCCTTATCCAGATCTATTCTGCACACAACAATCTTCTACTCATTGAACTTTCTGAAACTTTTTACTTTTAAAAGGGAGTTGAGGGATTGACTCTGTGTACACGAATTTGCAGAGGAACAAGAGAGTTGAGGTCTGTTCCTTCTCACCTTTATATATTATTTATTTTAAAAGATTTTTGCTGTTAATAAGTATGTTATCTCTGCAGACACAAATCCACAGTCTGAGAACTGCAAAACTAAGCACCTCTGATGGTATCTTCTAGACTGAGCACTGAGTCCCAGTGAGTAGATAGAAAAATTAAGCTAAATAATCTATACAGAAGCTCCTGGAATCCCATAAGATTGGGTCCCTAATCCATGAACTATTAGAACTCCTTTACAAAACTTTTCTTAAATGTTACATGAATATATTGCCTCATACTATAGAATTAGAATTTATAATCCCTATTCCATTATGAGATATAACGTATCTTAATTAAAACTATCTTTAGATTGAATTTTTGAGGAAAAAACCTATTTAAATAAAAAAAATCTGATTTTTCTAAAGTCATTGATTTTTATCCACCCTGACAATAGTGCATGTTGCAGGGAAGGATTGGTCCCCAGTTGGAGCGAGGCAGGGATCAGGGCAAAAGCACAGTGGGGAAGGAGCTAGGGTGGACCCTGGAGCAAGGGAGGGGCCGGGGATAAACTGTAAGTGCAGCAGGGCTGGGAAGGGGGTAAACAGGATCCCCCTTACCCCTGCCCACATAGAGCGGGTACCTACCTTTTCCCTTATTCTAGCCCATTCTCTTTGTCTCTCTCTGCACTGAGCTGAGAGTGCAGATGCACTGAGCATAGGGCTGGGGCTGCAGGGTCCGGGAAGGAGTTAGGGTGCAGGAGCAGGTTGGAGGATGGGGTGCAGGGTCTGGCCAGGAGCTAGGGTGAGGGAGGGGCCTCAGGTTGGGGTAGGAGGTTAGGGTGTGGAGAGCTTACCTGGGGCTACTCCCATTTGGTGCTCAGGGTCAGGGTGGGGATGTGGTGGAGGGATGCAGGAGTCAGGGCTTAGGGTGGGGAGCTGGGTATGTGTGCGAGGTGCAGGAGTCAGGGCATGGGGCTTGGGGAGAGGGGTTTGGGGATGTGCGGGATGTGCCAGCAAGAGCCAGCCCTTTATGTTATTGAACACCTGAATCTTTATGCAGATACATTGCATGCAAAAACTCTAGTTCTATGACTTTCTCCCTCATTTTTTTTCTAACAATATCTTTTAAAAATTTAGATAACTAGGAATTAATGAAGTGACAAAGAGTCCTGTGGCACCTTAAAGACTAACTAAAATTTTTAGAGCATAAGCTTTCATGGGCTAACACCCACTTCATCAGATGCATGCAGTGGAAGTATCCAGGGGCAGGTATAAATAGGTAGGCAAGAACCAAGTGGGAGATAACAAGGTTAGTCCAATGAGGCTGAACCAGCTTGTTATCTCTAATCAGGGAGGGTGAGGTGTTCCTCTAGCAGCTGAACTGGAGGTGTGAATAGCGAGAGAAGAGAAGCTGCTTTTGTAGTTAGCTAGCCATTCAAAATCTCTATTCAGTCCCAAATTGATTGTGTCAAATTTGCAAATGAATTGCAGCGCTGCAGTCTCTCTTTGCAGTCTGGACTTGAAGTTTTTTTGCTGCAAAATGCTGACCTTTAAATCTTTTATGGTATGTCTGATGAGGTTGAAGTGCTCTTGTACAGGTTTTTGAATATTGCCATTCCTGATATCTGATTTGTGTCCATTTATCCTTTTTTGTAGGGAATTAATAATTAATTTTAATAATTAGGGAATTAATTAATTTCATAGGAATTAATGAAGCAAACACCATGGATTTAATGCCTAAGTTTAGACATCCAAGTTTGGAGACTTTGACAGTAACTCTTGAAGTTCAGTAAACATTAGCTAAACATTTTAGGATTTGAGGGGCTAGTGCATGATAAAATTCAGGGACGACCAGGACTGTAGGATGTTGTGCTGAGCTCTACAGAGCTGCATGCTGTACATGTATTGCACCGCTAACAGCATACATTCTTTCACTTTTCCTACATTCACCATGTCTTGCAGCTGATGGTACTTGATGTCAAATGTAGTAAATTCAGAGTCAGAGTACTGGCTGAACCACATTAGAAAAAAGCCAGAGAAATCCAGATTCACTGAAGCTGATGCTAACTATGCACGTTGCATGACAGGCCCATTGTGCATTGAAATCATTGTATTAAGTGCCCTATTTAGAGAAATTTGTTAGGAGATTGCTGTTTACATCTTTACATCTACTGTGTAAGCATTATGTACAGTACAGAATATCAGGACTGCCCACCCCACACTATAAAGTTTTGGGGCTTAGTATGAGCAAAGAATAATAGTGTGATTTTTAAAAGTGTCCCTCCCTGGCCTAACTCTGCTCCCATTGGCATCAGTGGAAGTTTCATCATTGACTTCAAGGGAACAGTTAGGCCACCACTGAGGGCTTTTGAAAATCGCAGCTAAAGTGTTGCACAGCCAGTTTTGTCTCTATGTCAGGCAGTTTCTGCTGTTCTTTATCCTCTTAGCCCTTCATGCAGTGGGGGTGGATGGTGCTCTGGATAGGGCTGCTCAGGTGTGAGAGCCTGCCCTGTGGCTACCAGCTTAACCAACTCCTCTATGTTTCCCTTCCTAGGTAGGCCTTAGCATCTCCAGTCAAGGAATTAATAAGAATATGAACAAATGGCAACCAGACTACACAGATGGAAGTTCCAACTTTCAGCATGGTGGGGAATGTACTCTGCACCCCACTGAAGCAGGATCAGGTCCCCAGTTGTCTTGATGAACTAGATATTTCTATTACTATCCAACCCCTTTCCAACTTGGTTTCTTTCCATGTGATCTTTTGGATCAGATGAAACATATTCAGGTTACCACCTTCACACGCATAGGAACAATTGTGCAAATATGGAAATGATATAAATGGAACAGGAATAAATCTTTTTAAAAAGATCTTTTCCCCACATACTGACTAGCAAGTGTATAAACTGAGTTTTCAGGCAAGGTTTTTGAGAATGAAACACTCGGGGCAGGGGAATGTGATCCAAAAGACATGTGAACACAGTTCTGAGATGGGGGCAGCACTGAACAGAACTGATGAGCTTGCCTGAGTCAAATGACCTTTCTTCATTCACCACAAATATCTTGGTACCTATGATTCAGTTCCTAAGTATATTTGGTACATAAATGATCAATATTTCAATATATAAATATTTTCAATATTTTTTACACAAGTGGATGATGTAGCAGCAAGACTGTAATCACTATCCATCTGATGCCCAACCAAAAACCAGTTTTAACCATCTATTACTGCTGAATGCATGGGTGCATTGCTGAAATCTTTGAATTCTACAATGCATCCAGTCTCAAAGGCATACTACCCAAAGCCATCAAGAATTTCCATCATCCTTCCAACAATTTGTTCAGTATTCAGTTGAGTGCAGACCCCGGGCCTTCACTTATTTATAGAACTACATGCCACAGTATGTGGCTTTTTTTCTCTAATGCTTTACTTCAGGGTGTCTGCAAAGAGTGAAGAACAAAATGATACATTATTAAGATCTGGCTTCTTCACTCACATTGTACACACACACACACACACACACTCAGAGAGAGAGAGAGAGAGAGAGAGAGAGAGAGAGCCAAGCTCCATATTTATACCACAATCTCCTAAAAAGGAAAGAGAGGGTGACTTCAGCCTTCTGGGACACCACTAGCCATATGCTTACATTTCAGTTAAGTTGTTACACTAGCCCTGTTGCCCTTCTCTTAAGGCCAAAGAAAGAGACCTATGTCTGTGAGAAAGACTGTCATTAGGTATGTGTGTTCTAGAATTACCCTACAACTTGTATTTAAAAATATATTTCTTTGTCTTGAAGAGAAGGAAATCCAGGATAGTAGAATGATTTTTCTGAAGTCTTTCCTTTATGGCTAGTTTTGCTCAGATGGCTGAATGTGTATTTATTTATTTATTTTTAGAATCGAGTGATAAATATGGACCAGGGCTTTGTACGTGTATGTGCATGCACACAAAAGTGTGGGTAAATTTATTAACATAAGGATGCAGTAAATTCATAATTCATTAGTTAGGCATGAGTTTAATTAACTTGCTGAATTGGGGCTACTATGAAGTCTAACAACAGCTGGGTCAATAGGACTACTCATATAAATAAGGATGATTTATTGAATAATCTAGAATATCCAGATGCCAATGACTGATGATCTATTGTAGCTATATTATCTCATCTGCCCCTTTTGTTGCTTATTGTCCACCTCTGATCTACATTGTACACCATGTTTCCACTGTTTCTCCCCAAGTGGCTTCTTCTATAAACTATATCAGAAATTCCTGTCATACTATACTTGTTCTACAGTGATATGTATATTTTGTGCCTCTTTCACGTGGCTGTTAGCATTGACTTTTGTTTTCTGCAACAGTGTTCGCTCTCTCTCAGAGGATGGTAATATGAATGGATATATGCCCTGGAAGGATAAATAGGGATCCTGACACAGAATGACTGATTGACAGGGACTGCTTAAATTCTGTCATATGGCTGGCAGGTCAAGTCTTTCTCCTGCCAGTAAAAATTACACTGATGTCTCATGTGAATTTTAGTCTCTATTTATAGTGGCCTGTAGCTCCATTCAGATTTACTATGTATTTCATGTGAACAAAAAAATAGGACAAGGGACACTCTTCTGTCCCTGGCTGAGTTGTACTCCGCATTCAGGTCAGCTCTGCTTACAGAATGGTAAACACATCTACTGATATCTGGATAGCTATAATTACTTATGCACACGCACGAAGTGAAGGGTGGGAATTAAACCCAACATCTGACACAGATTATCAGTATAGTGCACAGCAGATGGATCCCTCAGGATTCATTGATACAAGAAACTCCAAAATTGTGACAGCCTCTAGAAATACAAAACGTATTTGTGGCTGACCCTAGACACTGAGGTAGATATCCTCAAAGGTATTTAGGTATCTAAATACCTTTGAAGATCTGGTCCTGAAGCCTTCTATTTGTACACAGAAGCAGTACAGTGATCATGCAAACTTTCCTACAGTGTCATTGTAGTTCAGTGCCAGTCTGAACATACACATTTATCCCTTGATGTCTCTTCTAAGACTGCCCAACAAGAGTGAAAATTAGTACAAAGTGTGGTGGTGATAACTGTGACATGCACAGTTGTTCACTGGAAACTAGCCCTAGACCACTACCCTTATTTCAAGATGCAGGCCTGGCTTGACATAAGTAACTTGCCTCATTTCTTGGTGGGCACGACTGAGGTGAATGGAATGTTAAGTTGTAAATAGAGGCTTGACAAGCAGTATGCTAGAGCTAAGGTGGCTATGCTAGCTAAGATAAGCAGCAACACTCTAAGGCTAGGGACAACAGACAAGATAAACTCGGAAACTAAAGATCAGCTTCCATATGAACAGAACATGGATAGAGTATGCTGTACAGTGATTGATTCCTACCAAGTAACCAAGCCAAGCCAAAAACATGTGACGTAACGTATAGCAAATGCAATACAAAGTCTAAATGTATATAAAGGAAGAGGTTTTCTGTGTAATTTTGGATGTGTGGTATGCCCTATACCCACCCCCTACACTTGAGTTTGATCAACTCACTGTAACTTCACAGAAGTTGGTCCAATAAAATATATTACCTCACCCACTGGGTCTCTTAGTGACTAGCTGGAAGTAGTCAGAGACCTGGTAAAAACTCTGACTCAAATTCAATAAAACGCCCAGAAACTGAATATGCCTGTTCCATGGCAGCTAGTTGCTCCCAGGAAACTTTGGAAAACATTTTATTTGGAAAGAGTTCTGCCAAATGTCCTATATTTACACTTTGTCTCCTTCCCTTACTTTGATATATTTCCATAAAAGTAACATCTTTACTTCTTAAGAGTTCATCTGTTGCTTCTGCTGACTCCCCCTGTGAAGTCAGGATTCTCTGTGATGACAATCATTTCCACAGAAATGTAGTTGATGTTCTAAACACTCTCTTGTGGATTCAGGTAGGGAATAAGTAGCAGAAGCAGCTGAATTCTTCCCCACAAAGATCTTTTCATGGAAATAGTCCCATGTAATAAAACACTCGGAGAGAAAAAGATCCAGAGAAAATATATGATAAGCACACAGAACAGTCTTTAGAAATAATGTTTCAGAAAAATGTCCATAAGATGTGAATGATCTTTAATGCAGTGTAGTTTCCATTTAGAAATCCCAAGCATATTCAGACATTGACTGAAACCCTCTATAATGGATATACAGAAAATAAACAAACATATTAAAAAATCCACTTCTCATCCAAGGCATCAAAATTTGAAATGCAACAGAAGAAATAAGCTGATAAAAGAATGAGATTCATAAACATACAGTTTATCTGTATATCAAATCACGATATGCTTCACTATACAGTGGATCAATGTCAAACAACAAAAATCTTTCAAAAATACCTGTTAAAGTATTCTTCGTTAAAGAATGGGGTCTAGTATGGGATTAGAAGACAGGGGACTTGCCCAGGATTCAGTTCTGCACTATAACCCCCCTCAGACAAGTGGTCCCGCTTAAGCAAAAGGGGACTTTTCATCTGAGAAGGACTACTCCCAGGAGTAAGGGTTGCAGGATGAGAGGTTGCAAAAATCTGGTACAGCAAAATTATTTAATACAAAAATTATACATCCTTCCCAGGAACAGAAACAGAAATTGGTGGTCCCAGTCTCCAGCTGGTCATAGAATTATAGAAATGTCAGGCTGGAAGGGACCTCCAGAAGTTATCAAGTCCATCCCCTGCGTGCTGAGGCAGGACTAAATAAACCAAGACCATCCCTGACTGCTGTTTGTCCAACCTGCTCTTAAAAACCTCTAATGATGGGGATTCCACAGCCTCCCTTGCAAGCCTCTTCTAGAGCTTAACTATCTTTCTAGTTAGAAAGTTTTTCCAAATATCTAACCTAAATCTCCCTTGCTGCAGATTAAGTTTGTTGCTTCTTGTCCTATCTGCAGTGGACCTGAAAAATAATTCATTACCATCCTCCTTATAGCAGCCCTTAACATATCTGAAGACTGTTACCATGTCTGCCATCAGTCTTCTCTTCTCAAGACTAAAACATGCCCAGTGTTTTTTAAATCTTTCCTTATAGGTCAGGTTTCCTAAACCTGTTATCATTTTTGTTGCTTCCCTCTGAACTCTCTCCAATTTGTCCACATCTTTCCTAAAATGTGGTGCCCAGGATTGCACACAGTACTTCAGTATTTTACCAGTGTCGAGTAGACTGTGACAATTATCTCCTCTGTCTTACGTACAACACGCATTTTAATACACCCCATGTGAAGGTACAGAGGACATGATTCTTCTGGGAGCAGAGGCCTGCAACTGGCTGGCTGGCTAGCTAATTAGCCCTACCTGCTGGGAAAAGACCTGCAACTTAACTGGCTGATCCTCAAAAAAGGAGGAGCAGGAAACAGAAGGGGGGGCTACACTACCTGGCGTAGCCTGCAGCCATTGTTGGGAGGAGCAACTCCAAGAAACAGATGAACAGAAGGGAGAGTGGCTGAAGTTCTGTTATCACAAAACCTCTGAGGTGAGAGTCAGGAACTTTTGGGTTGATGAACTTGTGGCGTGAAGGACAGATTTGGGGAAAGGGACTTCACCTGTACAGAGTTTGATGGGAGATGCTATGAAACTCTGGTCCTCTTTTTTTTGTTAAGACGGCTTGAAATAAAACCCTTTGCAATTAATCTGTCCATAAACTACCTTCCCTGGATTCTGTGAGAGGGTTCCAGACAGAATTTCCCCAGGGAGGGACCTAGTTCAGCAAACACAAGCTGGGTTCCCACTGGAAGAGGGTGCTATAAAGTAGGACCCAATCCTTTACACCCCAGAATATTAGCTTTTTTTTCTAACTGCATCACATTGTTGACTCATTCAATTTGTGATCCCTATACCCACCAGATCTTCTTCAGCAGTACTACCACTTTGTCAGTTATTACCATTCTGTAGGTGTGCATTAGATATTTTTCCTTTGTAAATGAAGTACTTCACACTCTTATTGAATTTTATCTTTTCACTTCAGACCAATTCTCTAATTTATCTAGATCATTTTGAAACCTGACCTTGTCCTCCAAAGTGCTTGTGATCCCTCCCAACTTGATGCAGTAAATAAGACTTAAGATTTCAAAGTACTAAACTTCTTGGGGATCTTGATAGTTACTTTGTAAAATTCGCACCTGAAGAGCTCCACTTTCCTGATGTTGCACAATCTGCTGAGTTCATAGCCTATGAAAAAGAGAGTAATTTGAGTCATTATTATAGAGTCCCTGTGTGATATTACCCAGGGTACAATCTGAACTGTTGAACAGCTGTGTCCCCTTAATTCTCTAGCCTGAGGTGCCTTTTATGCTGATTTGCCATCAGGATATCCCCTCCTAGCCTGTTCACACAACCTTCAGCATGCAAATTCACTCCCAGCTAAATACATAAGCATTCTGACCAGTCACTGATGAATTACATACCAGATGACATCCACAACTTCCCAGTCCCAGCCTTGTCCCCCCAGAATTATACTGCTCAGTGCCTTTCTGAACAGTACAAGTTCACAGAAAGTCTGTCATTTCATCAAAGGAAAATGATAATGCATCAGCCTTGTTATCCCAAATGGAGTTTCCCAAACACTTTAATCCAAATGCACTGGTTAAAAAAACCAATAAAATATGTTTAACTATAGAAAGATAAAATTTAAGTGATTACAACAAGGATGCCTACGTTAGGATTCTTTACAAAATAAAAGAAGATAAACCGCAAGCTAATGGCTAACAAACAAACAGAATTCAAAGCGAAGGTTTTCCTTCCCATATGCTGCCATAAATTTCATAGGCTGGGTCCCCTCTCAGCCTGGGACCCCCTCCCACTTAGTTCAGTGTCCTTCAGGTATTGATTGATGTCATGAGCAGACAGACAGAAGCCTTTCCAGCCCCGTTTTATAATTCAATTTCTTGTGCAAGAAACATCCTTGCTGGGTCATGGTGGCAAAACAATCTCTTGTGGATGTGAGATTTGAACCTTCCCTGTGATGGAATGTAAATTTCTTGTTTACACCTTTCCTTCTGCTGGAGAACTGCCACTTACACAGTTTATAGTTGAAAATCTGGCTGGGGCCAGTGTATCTTTGTCTCTGAAAAACTGCTGTGTGGGTGTTACTGAAATATGCTGTAATTCTGGGTAACAGTTGTGCTGTAGAATTTTACAATGTCACATAGCATCGTTACACATGAACAGGAAGATATTAAGCAGATTAGGACTTTTCAAAGGCATACATTGTGCAATGTTTATCTTGTAAAAATGGAGAACATAATGGTAAAGACGGTCACGCCCTATTATATATAGAAAATGTTCCTTTACATGTTTTGACAATAGTACTGTCTTCAGATCATGGACAACCAGTGTATTGTTTATGTGCCCATTCTATGCTGAAAGTGTGGCTGAAGTTTCAAACAAAAAGGCCCTGATGATGCTCCAATTGAAGTTAGTGGGATTTTCACCACTGACTTCCCCAAGAGCAAGAACAGACTCTTTACAGAGAATAAAAACCAGTAACTGAACTATCAGACTTTTATAATCTAGAAAGCCACTGGATTATTCCATGATCCTAAACCATTTAGCATCCAGGACAGAAAAGTGTGGCTTACCAAACAGCTTCTCTCTCTTCTTTTGGATGCACTTGAAAGTAAGTAACCAATAGCATCTTCAGTGCTAAATGGTGGAGAGAATTTCAGTCTTAACCAGTAACATATTCTTAGTCTACTGTTGAGCATCTCTTCAGCAGGCTTTTGCTAAACTATATGGTGAAAGAAGGTCCACTGGGGTATGGATTGAGACCATTACATTGATATGCATCCCGATTACTGGAACTCAGTTACTCTAGCTGGTCTCTAATGGGGAATTTATCTACTACCCAAATTAGCTTAGATCTAATTCTCTGTTTAAATAATTCTTCCTTTTAATAGGCTGAATCTAGGTTTTACTTTCGGGCATTCTGCATACAGAAAATGAACTTAAAATTCTGACCTAAACACCTTTAGGGATAAAAATTTTCATTCCTGGTTCAACACATGCTAATTAGTATTCTGAACTTTCCTTTTGGAGCTTGCAGACATTCACTGGCAATCGGGAGAACTAGGGCATTTGAAAGCTAGAAGGGAATTAGTATTCTGCACATTTTAGTACTGCTAGTTGGGAAGCTTGACAAGCATCACACTTGCCAGTTTATCGAGCTCTGATACCAAAATAAAGACTCAAGCTTGTGTGACAATTTTAAAGTGCTTCAGCACAGCAAACAGTCTCATTTTATAGCAAATGGATTTTGTAAATTCTCTTCAAGATGGTTCATAAAATTGGGTGTGGCCAGTTGCAACAGTCCTTTCTTCAACCACACTGTAAATCGCTACAATTTGCCACCCCCTCCATGTCCTCCTCCTTACTGTGATGGTTATGAAGAAAAATAACTGATTTCAACTCTCTCAACTACCACTAGAAAAAGGAGCAGAATTCAGTTTGGTCATTCATTTTAGAACAACTTTCCGAGAGTAGCCATGGAGTGTGTGTGTGGCGGGGGGTAATCACGAGCACATTCTGATGGCTTGCCTGGCCATACGATAAAATTCATCTCAGAGGATGAAACAGTGCAGGGCCTGAATACCTAACGGTTTATCTGTCTGTCTCTCTGATAGCACTGGAGGTGAAAGAATTTAGGTTTTATGAGGAGAAATGGACCCTGACAGTTCACTCAGAAATATAACACCTTTCTCCTTTGATTCCACTTCCAGGAATGAGCTGATTAAAATGAGACTAGTTTCTTTAACCAGTTCAAATAATACCATGTGACTCAAGCAAAAGAAGTTGCACATTGCCATACTAAGAGGTGGCGTGGAATTTCACCACCCCAAAGAGCGCTCCGGGAGACTCCAGCTTAGCATGGCACTGACTTTTTTGCTGCATCTTGATTTGTTTGGCTGGGTGACAGCTTTATGAACATACAGAAACACCTAAACATTGGACAAAGATTTAAAAAAATAAGAGCAGCTTTGAAGAGGATCCTAAAATGAATGGGCATCCTGCAGAATTTCCTGAGGATGGTTCATGTTGTTCACCTTCGCAGATGGGTGAGAAGATAGGCAGCAGTATTCTCCTATTTCACTTGGCTCAGGCTTGGGTGGTGCCAATGAAGCCCCCTTCTCTTCCCCCTCCCCCATCCCAGGAGCATGTTGCCTTCTTGTGACCAGGGAAATGGGAAGAGGAATCAGAGCTACCAGAGAGTGGAGGGGAGGAGACAAATCAGCAAACACGCAAAAGGGACACAAAAATAAATACACCGAAAAAAGACAAGATGCCAAGAACAAATATGGAGAAAAGGAGAAGAGAGGAAGTGGTAAGGAAGATGGAGAGATGGGATTAGCTGTGCCAGGCATCTGCTAACCCATTCCAAGTGGGGGCTCCAGCAAACAAGAGTTGGGAACCACATTTGTAGAGTATCGTTTTGATCTGGCAAGAAGGCATTGTGTGGTAAACTCAATGCATACAGTTAAATAAGCGACAGAGAGGTCTGAATACAATGGGAGCTAAGGATCCTCAGCACCATGCAGTTCCAAGCTCATATAGAGGAAACTGAGTGGGGAGCTGAAAGACTCTGAAAGGTTTTAACCCAAAGGTAAAATTGCAACACAAAGAATGAAGAACCATCAAAACTCCAGGACCCAGTTTCAACGGGCTCTGCAGGGACAGTTCCTGAGGCTGCTCTAAACTGTACCAACTGCCAACAGTCCCCAGGCACCAGTTAGCAACTGGAAATTGCCAGAGCACAGAGATATTCCTGTCCTGTCCTCTTTTTCCAATCATCCTGCCCTGGAGAAAGGAGGTAATGACAGGAACTGCTACAGCACCTCTACACCACCTGAGTTCTCCCAGTCCAGGAGAACTGTCATGCAGTCCCATTAATGGATGTAAGGTTTGCTTTGTACCTCCAAAGAAACACACTGTTGCTAACAGTACAGCAAAAGATCTGGCCTCCGCAGTCTTGTTTTATTCATAGATGAGATTCATAGATTTTTAAGACCAGAAGGGATTATGATCATCTCATCTGAGCTCTTGCATAACACAGGCCATAGGATTTCACCCAGTAATTCCTGAATTGAGATCAATAGCTCGTGGTTCACCTACAGCACTGTCCCCCCACCCCCCACCACCCTTCCCAATTCCAAGTTCAGAAGATGGTAATAAGGAACCTATACTCTGATCCCTAGGAATCCTAAAAAAACAGATCAGACTTGTAACAAAAATAACTGGAACAATTTCACTAAAGTGAAATCACTTTCTAATACTACATTAGGGAAGCTCTCCTAGTAAGAACAATTTCAATTTTACACCACTGGATGGCAACAAACTTTGAGTGATGAGTATGCAGACTACATGCCAGATTTCCACAAAAGGCAGAGCCATGGAGAATTCAAGCCGTTCCTTAAATCTTTTATGTAGGTTTTGTTAAGTGGAAAAGAAGAGATTCACTTTGACATACAAACTGAGACATAGCGTCCAGTGGACAAATGAACTGTAAAACACTACACACGTCCTGTAGTGGGAATATAGAACACAGCCAAATCAAGTAAATGATTAGGATTCCTATTCATAATGGCCTTCCTACTGAAAGCAACTACCTCTCTCTCCAATGTGTTGTTTATAAAACATAGGAGGAGTCATGAGTAAAAAGAATATTAATAGCTACAGTAAGCAAAGTGTTGTAAAACTTATTGTAAAATGTAAAGCTAATGCCAGGATTTTAGGCAAATATAAAGCTTTACTCTTATATACCATAGTATCTCTTATCTAAGCATCTCAAAGTGCTTTATAAATAATTAAACCTCTCCACAAAAACCCTGAAGTAAATATTATCCCCATTTGACCAAGGTTAGCCTAGGAGTCTGTAGCAAAACCAGGAAAATAACCCACTCACCTTTGACTTGCAGTCCTATGCAGTACTTGTCACCCTTCACTTACTGCTATTTCATTCTTTCCTCGCCATTTTTTTAAATGTGGTTCACTGGGCCTCAGCAAGGCAGAGCGCATTCCTAAGGGATTCATGAGGTGATATGTAATGGCTCAGATCACTTGGAAACCCTCTTCATTTCACCTTGCATCTCAGTACATAGCTGTGTTTGTGAGTCTATTTTGAACATTTAAATTGCAGTGTTGACACACATTTTGTGAAAGTTAAACATGTTGGGGCCCATTGATTTCAGTGGAATCAGGAGCAAGCTCTACCTCTCCAACAACAGGAAAAATTACCAGTAAATGTACACAGTGATCTACACAGCAAAAACTGTGTATGGGCTTGCCTGTCCAAGCTAGCATGAATCCATGAATCTAGCAGCAGCAGCAGCAAAGCCAGTGCAGCAAGGGCTTCAGCCCAGGTAGTACAAGCCAGGCACAGACCGTCAGCTTGCTCATCGGCTCAGAACCTATGTTGCATTGTCCACACTGGTATTGTTACCCACGTTAGCTGGATGCAAGCAAGCTCAGACAGGCAAGCCTGTGCACAACTTTTGCTGTATGGACATGCCTTTAAGTGACTGAGTACAAACATTATGCTAAGTATACACCTTTTCTCTCTTATCAATAGGTATCCTCCCTCTCTCAGGAAATCAAGAATCAGTCATGGCACAGTCATGTAGTCTGCTATAATTAAACAAATAATCCATTAACCATTGTCTTAGTAAATATTTATTTTCTGACCATTTATTTTCCAACCAATTTATTTTCATTGTTGACAATGAAATAAGACTAAATTAGATGTTTTACACAGAGCATTCAGTGAGGGGAGCAGTAAGATGATGATAAAGAAGAATGAATTGCATTTGTACTAGTTTCCATTCTTGTTAAAATTGCTCCAGGAACAGATTATTTTTGTTCCATGTTCTGTTGTGTTCTGTGACAATCATTATTCAGGGACTAAGCTATTTTAATGGCTGTGAAAATAATTTGGTGTCAGCCTAACTCCCAGTGGACACATGTCCACATCAAAAAACCAACCACTCTAATTGGCAATCTCATTGGCATTCTCAGCACAGAGGCCAAGAACTTCAGAGATTCATAGATTAAGGCCAGAAGGGACCATTGTCATCATCTAATCTGAATTTGTGTAGTACATATTACTTCCTTGAATTAATGCCTGTTTGTGAGTCCTAATAGTATGGGAGAACTAGCACATATATTTCAGAAAAACATCCATTCTTAATTTTAAAATTTCCATTGATGAGAATCTACTATAACTCTTGGTAAATAGGCCCAATGGCTAATTCCCCTCACTGTTCAAAATGTGCTTTACTTCTAGTCAGAATTTGTCTAGCTTCAACTTCCAGCCATTGGATTTTCTTATACCTAAAGAATCCTTTATTATAAAAATTCTCTAACCCACATGGGTCTCTATATACTGATCAAATTGCCCTTCAGTCTTCTCTGTGATGAGCTAAATGGATCGAGCTCTCTGAGTCTCACTATAAAACATTATTTTCTAATCCTTTAAATACCCTTGTGGCTCTTTTCTGAATCCACTGCAATTTTTCAACATCCCTTTTGTAGTGTGAGGACCAGACCTGGACATAGTAGTCCAGTAGTGGTCACACCCATGCCAAATACAGGTAATAACCTCCCTACCCCTATGCTAGATTCCCATGGTTGTACATCCAAAAATCACCTTAATCCTTTAGCCACAATATCGGACTGATTATCCACATGTTCAGCTGATTATTCACCATGATCCACTAGTTGCTTTCACAGTGACTGCTTCCCAGGACAGAGCCCCCACACACCCCCCACCCCCATCCTGTAAACATGACCTACGGTATTTGTTTCTATACAGGGGTGACTAACTCCAGAGTACTGGTAAGTCCTTTGAGTTCTGAGGAGGGGGTGGGGCCTTAAGTGGAAAAGGTGCGGCCTTTAAATCCCTGGGGCCTTTAAATCACCCCGGGAGCTACCAACTGCAGAGGCGGCTGGGAGCCCCAGGGCTTGGGGGTGATTTAAAGAGTCCGGGGCTCCCAGCTGCTGCTACTGCAGCAGAGTCCCAGGCCCTTTAAATCACCATTGGAGGCCCAGGGGCTCCCGGCTTCTGCTGCTACCCCTGTGCCCAGGGCTCTGGCGGAGTTTTAAAGGCCTTGGGGCTCTGCTGCAGTAGCAGCAGCTGGGAGCTCTGGCCCTTTAAATCATCGCCGGAGCCCCACTGCCGCTACCCCAGGGCTCCAGCAGCAGGGCTCGGGTAGCTATTTATAGGCCCCGGAAGGTAACGGAAGTGGGAGCCCTGGACCCTTTAAATCGCCACCTGAGCCCGCTGCCAGAGCCCCAGGGTAGCAGCGGCAGCCGGGGACTATGGCAGCGATTTAAAGGGCCAGGGACCAGGCGATTAAAGTGCTGCTACCACAGCGGAGCCCTGGGCCCTTTAAATTGCCGATGGAGCAGGGCTTGAGCGGCAATTTAAAGGGCTCAGGGCTCCGGCTGCCACTACCACCCTGGGCTCTTTAAATAGCCACCCAAGCCCTGCAGCCAGAGCGTAGTGATAGCGGCAGCAGGGCTCCGGTGGCTATTTATAGGGCCCAGCTGCTACCACCACAGGCCCTTTAACTTGCCACCAGAACCCCACCACCATTACCCCAGCCAGCAGGGCTCTGGGGATGATTTAAAGGGTCCAGGGCCCTGGTTGCCGCTACCTCCACGAACCCTTTAAATAGTCTCCGGAGCTCTGGTGTAGCGGCAGCAGGGCTCCAGCGGCGATTTATAGGTCCCGGGAAGGTAGCAGCAACCAGAGCTCTGGACCCTTTAAAATCACTGCTTGAGCTCCACCACTGCTACCCCAGACCTCTGGCAGTGGGGCTCTGGTGGCAATTTAAAGGGCCCATGGCTCCAACTGCTGCTGGAAGCCCAAGGCCCTTTAAATTGCCACCTGGAGAAGCAGGTACACCATACTGTGGTGTACCTGATCACTTGCACGTCTGTTTCTACAGTATTTGGTCCTAGATGTATGACTTTATATTTGGCCACCTTGAAAGGCATATTGTTTGCTTGAGCCCAGTTGAGTCACTATCAGTAGCCTTTCATTATTTACCACTCTAATTACCATAGTATCACCTGCAAACTTCATCAGAAATGATTGTCACTGATAAAATATTAAATCAGAGCCAAAAACCAGTCCCTGTGAGACCCCACTATAAACACATTTGATCAATGATTCCCTATTTAAATCACATTTTTGAGACCAACTCATTAGCTAGTTTTTGATCCATTTAATATGTGCCATGTTTTTGGTACCATTCTTGTCCGGGAACAGAGTGAATTCTTATGCCCCTGCCATCTAGAACACATTTGCGTGAAACTGACTTTGCTGCCTGCAGATTTGAGTGTTTGCTCTGAGTGATCGTGCCTTGCTCTGCCACACTGATTGCAGAATTGAGTATTAACTGAGTTTACCACATGCATAGTATAACTCAATGCTCTTAATTAGGTGTGTGTTCTCTCTCTCTCAAGCGGTTAGGTAAGGGTTAACAAATGTTTGAGCAGTTGTTCTACTTCATTGATGCTAGTTTGAATGTAGCATTAAAGCTTGTTGCTGGCTCTGAATCTCTCTCTGCAACTGCCAAAGGGAAGTTATAAATAGTTAAGGAAGGAGCTGAGTGAGGTGGAGAAAGAAGGATCAGAGTGAGGAAGTAAGGTCCAGACAGTGAATCCATCTCAGCCCTCTGAGCTCCCTAGTTAGAGTAGGTTAAGATCCATATTGACTATTACGGATAGCTAGCATATAGTCAGGGAAATGCCTATGTGATTGGCCTTTGTTGTTAAAGGTTTGAAAAAAGACCTAGACTCTGAGTAGTCAGCCCACCACCATCAAAAGTTAAGCTCCCAGGAGAATTCTGGGTGATTTAGTAACAATTCCATTTCTTAATCAAAAGGTTGTGATACCAAGTCAAATGCCTTATCGTAGTCCATTAGATTTACACCATTTCCTTTATCAAGCAAATCTCTCATTAAAAAATGAAATCAAGTTAGTTTGACAAGGTATTTTTCCTAAACCCCTGTTTGTCATTAACACTCAGATTCAACAATTCCAAGGCCAAAAGGGAGCATTGTGATCATCGACTCTGGTGTCCTGTGTCACACAGGCCATAGAACTTCCCCAAAATAATTTTCCTAAAGCAGATGTTTTTAGAAAAACATCCAGTCTTGATTTTAAAATTGCCAGTGATGGAGAATCCACCATGACCATTAGTACATTGTTCCACTGGTTAATTGCCCTCACTTTGGAAATCTACATCTTATTTCCAGTCTGAATTTGTCTAGCTTCTATTTCCAGACTTTGGATCATATTACACCTTTCTCTGCTAGATTGAAGAGTCCATTAACAAATATTTGTTCCCCATGGAAGCATGTATAACCAGTATAGGAGTAGTAATAATAATAATAATAATCCTTTACCTTATGTTTGGTAAACTAAACAGATTGAGCTCCTTGAATCTTTCACTATTAGGCATGTGTCCTAATCCTTTAATCATTCTTGGGGCTCCTCTCTGAACCCTCTCCAAATTTCAACATCCTTCCTGAATTGTGGGCACCAGAATTGGACAAAGTGTTCCAGTAGTGCTCACACTAGTGCCAAATACAGAGGAAAAATAACCTCACTACTCCTACTTGAGATTCCCCTGTTTATGCAACCAAGGATCTCATTAGCCCTTTTGGCTGCAGTGTCACATGTTTGGCTCATTAACCACTATAACCCCTAAATCTTTCAGTCATTGCTTCCTAGAATAGAGAACCCCCATCCTGTAAGTATGGCCTACATTCTTTGTTCCTAGACTTGTACAGCTACATTTAGCTATATTAAAACACATGTTGGTTGCTTGCATCAAACTTCCAAGTGATCCAAATTGCTCTGAATCAGTGGTCTGTTCTTCATTATTTACCACTTCTTCCCATGCCCCCTCATCCCCCGTATTTGTATCACCTGAAAACTTTAGAGATTTTTTAATCAATGAGCAGGAAGAAAACAATGTTTAATAGGGTAGCACAAGGAACCAATCCCTATGGAACACCACTAGAAACACCTGCTGAGTGATGATTCCCCATTTACAATGACATTGAAACTATTAGTTATCTGATTTTAATCCACTTAATGTGTCCATGTTAATTTTATATTCTAGTTTTCAATCAAAATATAGTATAGTACAAAGTCAAACATCTTACCTAAATCTATTGCATTCAGTACTATTACCTTTATCAGCCAAATTTATAATCTCATCTAAAAATATCAAGTTTGTCAGACGGGATCTATTTGCCATAAACCCACCTTGAGTGGCATTTATATTACCCTCCTATAAATCTTTATTAATCTAGTCCAATATCAGCTACTCCATTATCCTACCCAGGATTAATATAAAATTGTTAGGCCTATAATTACCCAGGTCATTCCATTTTTTTTAAAAAAAAAATATTAGCATATCAGCTTTCTTCCAGTCTTCTGGAAGTTTCCGGTGCTCAAGGCTCACTGAAAATCAATATTAATGGTTCAGCACTCTTTTCAGTAGCTTTTTAAAAACTCTTGAACACAAGCTGTTTCAACCTGCTGATTTGAAAAAGGGCTAACATTCATAGCTGCTATTTAACATCCTCCAGAGATACAAGTGGAATGGAAACAATGCTATATCATCTGTTTCTTTCCCAAATATAGAACATAAATATTTATTGAACCTGTATTATGATAATTCTACCATTTCCATCTAGTAATGGATCAATACCATTGTTAGGATTATTTTTGTTCCTAATATACTTTAAAAACTCCTTATTGTCCTTAGCTCTGCTAGCCTTAGCATTGTTGTTGTGTCCCTTTGCTTCCTTTATCAATTTTCTACAACTCTCAATAATGAATAAAAATTAAAAGCAACCAACTTCCCCATCCTTCTATTTGCTTATATACAGACACACAGGGAGAAATCACAAACCCACAATCAAGGAAGGTCATATGGGTTACAAAAGTAACCTTGTTTAGAAGGGACAAGAATGCAGTTATAAAATATATAAACCAGAGCAGGTTTTTTAAGTCATTACAACCTCCTTCCTTGACTGTGACCTTTTGCTTCTGTTGTCAGTTTTCTGTAGTTTCTTAGTTACATTTATTGATATCAGTTCCCTGTTTTTTATATTGTGTGTATGGGTTGTTATTGTTTATGGGTTTTGTTTTGTTTTTTTAATTGGTGCTTTCACCTCCAGCCTCTCTTTTTTTGTGACTATCTTTTACAGTTGTGAATTCTTGGTCACCTAGGACATTGAAACAAACAGTTTTCAATTGTCATTCTCATTTTCTGTTTAAATTCTCTCTCCCAGGTGATTTGGCTCATAATCGTTTTCAGCTTTCTATATTGGCCTATTAAAAGCAACAAGAATATATATTAGTGGTTGGGTCTCTATTCTGTTTGCACATAACAAAGGTAATCAAGTCATGATCACTTGTATTTAAAGCAGCCATTAACTTTTGGTTCTGTGATCAATTTCTCTTTATCTGTCAAGATGAGGTCTAATATAGAATTCCCCCGTGTTTGATGCAAGCCTTTTTTAACTTAATGGGCTGAAACAACTAACCTTCTGTCATTCTAGAGGTACCCTCTATAATGTAAGGTTGAAACACATTGATGGAGCAGTATAGAAAAACAGTGCCATGTTGCCCATGACGTATCTGTTCTGCCAACAAGATTCTACACTTATTTTGCAACTTTGTCAAACCAGCATATTGCACAAGCAGTATGTTCACACCCCCTTAATTTAATGCCACTCAGCAAATCTGAAATCTGTATTTATTGTTCCTGTTGCTCCTGTTCTGGAAACATAATTATTCTTCGAATATAACTAGACAGACAACCACTGAAGAAAGTACCAGTAGAATCAGATGTATACATACACACACTTGACTTTACATATACATATACATTCAACAGGTAAAACTTTAGAGAAAATTCTCCTTTTGATTTGCTTGATTATGATTATATTACCATCCCTAACAAACTGCCAGCTGGACAGAGGCTGTAGGACAGCTAGTAGTCCTCAACAGAACCAATTTCCAACTTTTTTGAGAATTTAAGTGGGAGGAAAATATCAGTGAGTAAAGATGTGGAAATCTGGCTATGAATACCCAAAGTTTCTTGGTGTTTTAAGAGTCAACTTACAATATCATTGGAATATGATAGACTGGGAGTGGGAGAAATGCTCTTAGGTCAGTTATAGTTATCATTACTGAACAATAATGAAGTGCAAACAGTACCAATGATATGTAATCCCTTAGAAGAATAATTACTTCAGTTCTTATATGGTACACTATGATCCACTTAATTAGGTCATGTTTAATCTAGATAGCCTCCTTATTGGAATATCTACAAGGGAATAGATATATCTTCATGGTAATGATTGCCAGTCAATGGGGGCACAATTAGCATACATTCTACGTAAGAGGAATGCATTTGCCCAGTGACAACTGATGTTTTTCCACTAGGTGTGAAATTCCACACTACAGTCTGATACAAGTAAAGATTTAAAAGGAGAATACAGCTCATGAAAATTAAACGCAATAACATTCTAATCTGTTTGGTATAGTATTAGTTCATTTTTAATCTCCTCCTATTACATATTGTGATGGAATCAGTCCAGAAGGGTATAAGAGAGTGCTGGAAGGCAGGTATATCAGCCTCAGGATGTGTAGGTCCCTGTTCCCTGGATAGCCAAACAAAGGCTACTCCAGGCCAATCAAGACACTTGGGACCAATTAAGAAGCTTCTAGAAAGCAGCAGAAATAGCTAGCCCGACTGGGACACCTGAAGCCAATCAGGGGCTGGCTGAAACCAGTTAAAAACCCTCCCAGTCAGTCAGGTGGGTGTGGATGTCAGGAGCTGTGGGAAGAAGTTGTGCTGTTGGTGAGACTGAGTGGTAGACAACATATCATACGCAAGGAAGGAGGCCCTGAGGCAAGGGTGAAGTGGAGTTTGAAGAAGTGGGGACTGCTGTGGGGAATTAGCTCAGGGAATTGTATTATGTTTTTTGGCTAAAAGGTCAGCCATCTTAGCTGATACTATTAGGGTCCCTGGGCTGGAGCCCAGAGTAGAGGGTGGGCCCGGGCTCCCCCATTTCTGCCTCCCCTAATTAATTACTGAGAAAGGGAGGTCATCCTGGGGCCTAGATGAGTTTCTGAGGCCCCTAAATCTGCCAGGGAGCGCAGGACCCACAAATACAGACCCGGAACTTTGTCACAATATACAATGTCTTATTGGGACTATATCTGTTCACCCAGTTGTCCCAGTTAGATGATTCTTCTATATAATTGGAATGAAGCATTTTCAAAACTCCTGCAAAGCCATTACAGGTTCAGCACCAGCTACATGGCTGCTCCTCCAAATAGTAATATTGTATTATGGAACAGTCCTCCCTGGTTATGAAAGCATATGTAGCATATGGTTTCCACGTCAGCTTAGCTCTCTTAAAACCACTTCGGAACATGCAGAATAAAGGCGCTGGTGCTCCAGTTATGGCTGAGGACTTGGAGACACTTTTATTATAGAAAATTGCTATAATTACAGGCCAATAGCTGTTCCTGTTGCTAGCACACATCCCATGACATCAGCACTGCAGCTGCTAGCAGAGAGCCCGAGTCTACCATATGGCTTCCCACAAAGGGGAGGATTACCCAATAAACCCTGTGGGAAGGAGTGTCTCAGAGCTGGTGGCTGGGTTCTGACAACTTAGCTAGGGCTTTGGGATTTGGGTAGGTAGGTCAGTTGATAATCAGGAAAGAGACTGGGGATACACTTTGTTCCAATTATTTAAGAGGCAGCATGGTCCAATAGATAGGATTGGGACTCAGGAAGCTTGGTTTCTTATTCCTGGCTCCATCTCTGATCTGCTGTGTGACCCTGGACAAGTCACTTGCCCTTTCTGTGTCCTTCTCTCCCCTCACTGTAAGCTCTTCAGGGCACGGACTTTATTATCAGTTCATGCAGTGCCTAGATCCATGGGAGCTCTGATCTTAGGTGGGGTCTTTAGGAATTCAATACTTTTTCCATAAAAAAGGAGGGGAGAAGGAACAAGGCCAGGAAAGACGCTGAATCTTGCCTCAGCTGCAGTTGTTCCAGAGCATCAGCACTGAGCTCCCATAATTATAATTTCAGCTTTCTTTTAAAAAATATTTTTCAGGTGTATGTAGCTCTATCAAAATGCCACCTTTGTGCTTATACTTCTTATAGCTGTTCTTAGTTCAAATGTGATTTTCTTTTTAAATGTTTGAACAGAGCCTTTAAAGCTGTGCACATTTCAATAAGGGCTTTCATACTTCAAATAAATAGTTCAGTTGCAACTTGGCATTCATAACTCCACTGGCATGGACTTAAAACTTCACAGTTGCCATATTGAGTATATCATCCCCCCCCCCCCCCCCAAGGATAGTCCACTTTTACCAAGTTTGAAAAAACACTTGTTTTTTTTCCCCAAATGCTTTCAGATACATAGCTTTCCAGAGCTACACCATCACTACATATTGGAATCAACCCAATTGCATATCTTTTAATGATAATGGAACAAGTTTTTAGATGCAACTTGATGTACACAAACACCCACAACTATATACACTCAGGTGGGCATTTTGCTGAGAAATTTGAGTAGGTAAGTGTCTAACTGCATGACTTTTGAAAGCAGATGCAAAATGAGGCAAGTAGGTCCATGCCCATTTGAAGCCTACTTTTTGAGGCGCATTTAAAAGCCTAGTCTAGAGGGATTTGAAGCCTTAGAGTGTGATTTATATTTCCATTTGAAGAAATTAAGTCTTCATTCTCCACAGCTTTTTATTCTGTGCATTTGTATACACCTGTGCACAGTAGATGTAAAATGCTACTGGGTCAGAGGGACTGCCATTTATATGCACTTTTCATAGGAAATATACAAGTTCCAAGGCTGCGCCGAATCAGGCACCAAATTTATAATATGCAATAAGGATTGCAGAGTCAGATAAATACACCAGCACTTACCCACCCCCCGCCTCCCCTCACCGCCCTCATTTCAAAGAAAATGGCATACAAAAATGTAGGTTAATGCAGCATTATCTTTAAGATTATATACTCAGGAAATACAGTTATGTTTCCCGCAATAGCCATAACTTGCTTACATTTTGGAAATATAAATACATTTGAGTTAACTGCATTGAAGTCAGTGGAGTCACACCATCTAAAACTGGCTTAAATAAGAGAAGAATTAGATCCATTGCATGAGTATGTCACTAAGGTTAACATCAAATATTGTAATATAAAAATACTGTATGCACAAGGGGGCTGAGTTGCAGTACCTGTGATGCTATAAGTTTTAATTTCCTGACTCTCTTATCCTGATTCATGTGTACACCAAAAAAACAACTTGCATTTTTGCATTAATACAAGTTTTGAATCAAAATTTATTTTCATGTTAAAGAAGCATCAGCTGCAATTTCCTCTCAGTGAAGGGAAATAGTTGGCAAAGTTGTTCCTACTAAAATCCGTTCTCTCTCAGTGTAAGGATGCGCAAGACATTGTCACGGTGGAATGCTAAGGGCACTCTCATCCTCGACTCCAGGAAAGGAAGGGGTGCTCACCTCCCCCACTCCGGGGGGGGGGAGCTCATTTCCCCCCACACTCCTGGGAAGGAAAGGGTGCTTATTCCCCCCCCCACACACACACACTCCTGGGAAAAAAAGGGTACTTTCGGCCATCCTTAACAGTCCCTGCCCTGTTATCGCATACTTCCCATGTCGGAGTACTTGGCTCTCACGGTTTGCTTGCCTTGAAATGAAACACCTGCTCGTATTCTGTAATACTAACAAGACAGCAACAAAGTATTAGTTATTCATAAGGTATGCATAAAATGCAAATGTTCCTGTTATTTCTCTGCCTGTGTGCCCACACGCAGTGGGCTTCTTCTCCGGGCATTGCTCCGACACGTCGGGTCCCCATTTAGTGGTAGCAGCGAGCGGAGCCCCCACTGCGGGTGTGTCACTTTGCCTTCAATAAACTCACTACTTCTATTTAACAGCTGTTTGTGCTTCGTTCCTATGGGACGTCAGGTATCCTGCAACATTTGGCGCAGCGAGCAGGGTCCCGTGGAATGATGCCCTTTTGGTCAAAGGTAGGGGAGACAGGGTAGTCGTCACTGTCCCTGCAGTGCATACCAGGATGGCCCCCGACAGAGCAATGGGGGCCAGTTGCACAAGTGGTGGCCGGCTGGGCAGACCCGGCGGACTGGCCTGAGTACTACCAGGCTGCTGGGGTTACCCCGGTGCAGCTCGTGGAGGGACTGCACCGGTTGCAAGCCAGCGGGCAGTCTGGGATGGAGCAGCATGCTATGGGTGAATTGGCGTGGCTGTTTCTAACCGCGCTCCGGGCCCAGGACAGTGAGCTTCTGCATCTGCAGAGGCTTGTAGAAGGTAAAATGCAAGAGTGTTTGGCGCAAGCAGAGGCGCGAGCGGTAGCTCAGGAGGTGGTGACCTTGCAGGCAGAGAAGGCTCAAGCCCCCAAGCGCTGCTGTGAGGCACTTGTAGTGTGTATTGCCAACAAGCGACAGGTGAAACAGGGGCAGAAGCCCGTCACGGTCACCCAGGTCAGGGTGGTTACAGCAGCCCCTTTGTAGGACCCTGAGACCTGGGATGGCAACATTTGGAGATTTTTTCAGCCTCGGAGAGTGAGGAGGCTGACACCCCCCACCCTCCCGACAGGCATGCCTGGTGCAAAAGTTGCAAGCAGGGGGTGATTTACTTCAGGAGGCTGTCTATACCTTTAAAATAAGTAAGCTACAGAAGATTGTGAAAACTTTTCATCAGGAACCGGAGGAGGAGAGAGAAGCAGAAGCTGGCACGCCCGGTGGAACCAAGTGCCCCGGTAGATTGAAGTCTTCCGCGTGCCTTGTGATGGGGAGGCAGGTCCCCCGTCCAGTGTGTGACCATGCACCCGACCCGGGAGGCGGGGGACTGTCGCCCCTTCGTCCCACTCACGATCCAGTGGCCGCATGGAGGGACCCAGCACATCCTGGCCTTGCTGAACACGGGAGCCAAAATTACCATCCCCCACTCCATGCAAACGGTGGGGTGCTCGACTGTGGTACAGGGCGTGGGTGGCTTGAAGCCGCAGGCATTCGCTGTGACTGTCACTCTCACCCTGGGTAAGGCGCCTTCCCCCCGCCCCACGCGATGGTGCTAGTGGCACCCATCAGCGAGTACATTTTGGATATTGATGTTCTGCGGGGAGGTGGGGCAAGTGGAGACGCAGTATGGCCTCCCCTGGTATGCAGTTACTGATTTTGCTAATGCTTTTGTTTTAATTGCTATTGTTTTTAAAAGTTAGAATCAGTTTGTATTCACCTGGCAACATGCCAGTAACAGAACAAACACAGCACTGGGTGCTGTGACCTGTGGAAACCAGACTGATGTCTCCCTTCACTGGGAAGTGGGGACCGCTCTCTCTGTGATCTGTGTCCGCTCCCTCCTTCCACAGGTGCAAAGCGAAGCAACAACCACCACGGAGGGCACCCCCGCCCCGGCCAGTGTCTGGTGGACTAATCCCGGAAAGAAAGCTAAAGCCGCAACCATCCTCATCACAGAAGAAGGCTGGGCTGTTGTGTTACCAAAGCAGGAGGACTGCCCACCCCCCCAGACGGCCTCATGGCACAGACTAACCAAGTACTCTTTTTAATATTCTTGCAGGGCGGCCTGTTTGTTGCTAAAAGCATGGCTGTAAATATGTGGGTGGCTCTGGCCCAGAGTGCCCTGAACTCTACTGCCTTTTGCCTCCCCCATACCTATGTGGCCGGCGACGTTATGGAGACCTGCTTTCTGGGCATCAGTGCAGCGTCCTTCATGTTACAGTGTCATGTATTCCTGGAACATATTAATAAAACTGTTGTTTGTTAATTTTTATAGTATGGGTCAGGTGTTAACACAGCCCTCTGCAGAAATGTATGTTTTTTATGTGTAAGTGTTATTGTAGTAGTTATGTGTGTAATTTTTAAAAATGCTACTATTTTTTGCCAGCGTTATTTGTTTTCCTTAACCCTTTCACTGGAGTCTCTGAAAAAAGCGGGGGGAGGAATGTAAGAATGCACAAGATATTGTCACGGTGGAATGCTAAGGGCGCTCTCATCCTCGACTCCAGGAAAGGAAGGGGTGCTCACCCCCACCCACTCTGGGGGGGCTCTTCCCCCCCCCCACTCCTGGGAAGGAAAGGGTGCTTATTCTCCCCCCCACTCCTGGGGAAAAAAGGGTACTTTTGGCCATCCTTATCAGTCCCTGCCCTGTTATCGCATACTTCCCATGTTGGAGTACTTGGCTTTCACGGTTTGCTTGCCTTAAAATAAAACACCTGCTCGTATTCTGTAATACTAACAAAACAAAAACAAAGTATTAGTTATTCATAAGGTATGCATAAAATGCAAATGTTCCTGTTATTTCTCTGCCTGTGTGCCCACACGCAGTGGGCTTCTTCCCCAGGCATTGCTCCAATGCATCGGGTCCCCATTTAGTGGCAGCAGCGAGCGGAGCCCCCACTGCGGGTGTGTCACTTTGCCTTCAATAAACTCACTACTTCTATTTAACAGCTGTTTGTGCTTCGTTCCTACTGGACGCCAGGTATCCTGCAACACTCAGATAGGGAGAACTGCATTTGTATTTGCTACAGAATTTTTTTGGTCTTTCCTATCAATACACCAACACTTGGAAACTGAAAGAAGACTCAAAGCTGCGTAAGTTTTGTTGCACATAAATCAAATGTACACACTTAATGATGATTCCATGCTCTTCTAAATATGCATTGTAGAATCCAGCCTCCTGAGCTATACTCTATGCTGCACCAAGATAACACACACTTTTAAAATTGCATACAGTAGCTTATAGTATCAGTGTGCTAAATACTCCACAGAAAGAGACCAAACATGGGTGTCTAGCACTGGGCACCTAAGCAGACCAATTTTTCAGGTGATAAACATCCCACTCTCACCAAACCCTAGTGCTGTTTAACATTATATAAACTATACCTTAAAATGCTACTGTAAAAATGTCAACTCCCTGGAACTAAAACGGGGGGAGAGGAAAACACTTTAGAATGCAGAAGATCTCTCTATCATAGCTCAGCACTTTCAAAGCACTTTTTCCCCTTGGCTGAAATTCACAATAGATCAAGCTAATAAAAATCCAAGCAATAATGTAATCATTTGACTTTACGAGCACAGCACCAGACTGATAGCACGTTGCCCTCCTCAGAAGAGAGTTTAATAACTTAGGCTCCAAGGGAGAGGCAAGGAGAGGCCAGGATGACTTACATCATGACTTCACAAAGCTGGGTGAATTTCTGAATCTCCAGAATATTTGTTTGTTCAAAGAGAAGTCCTTTAGTACCCACTTGCACCCTGAAGGGTGAGAATGTACGCAGCCATAATTCATCACTTCATCTCATCCACCGCCTGCACTTTGCTGCTCTTCTTCTGTCCTTCACTGAGGGCTGGTCTTAAGGTGACCAGACATCCTAGTGTTATCAGGACTATCCAATATTAGGGGTCTTGCATATATAAAACAAATATGCCTCCACCCTCCAAACAAGGGAGTGCGTTGTTTTTTTAACGCTTGCTATTTGGTCACCCTAGCTGATCTGGACACAGACATTTATCTGGCATAATTAATCTTGTTACATTAATATAACTATTTCAACTGAGTGAATTCACACTGTGCTTGTGCTGGCACGAGCAATGTTTAATTTCAAGAACTACATTCACATAGCACTAAACTACTTCAATTTAAGCATGATGCAGTCTGAGTAGGTCCCAGAGTCCCACTGGCACTTTCTCCAACCTCATGGTGTTCTGGACAAATTTTATGGCCCTACTGGTCTGAAGGAGTTGTTGGAGAAGGAGGTTAAAAACATATTGGCCTTTCTTCTATCACCTGGCACCCACAACTTTTCTGGATGCTTTCTGCCACTATGGCTGAGGCCCAGAGCAACACAGTGCTCCTGTCTTATGACAGCAAAGCATATCCTGTTATACTGGGGAGGCTATGATACTGAATCCATGGCACCTGCTGCAGATGTCTGCAGACAGTGGGACTTAAAAGATGAAAACCCATATTTTGATGCTACTCAAACATTTTTCAGTAAGAACTATTATAAGATCAGCTTCATGTGGAGTGATGCTTTAGGGCCCAGCCAACAACAAGTGCCAGGAGGTGGAGCCAGTTCATTCTGTGGACTTGGCATGACCAGCAGTGGCTTGTAGATGCTTTCCCTAGCTGAATCTTTTACAGCCAGTCAACAGGTCCTTATGATTTATCTTCTCAGAAACGTATTGATTTTCTGCATATTGCTCTGCTTCTCCCTCCCACTTTTAAGTGGGTGACTGTGCGCAGCCCCTTCCCACCATGTTCCTAGATTAAACATCCTCTTACTGCTCTCTTATAGCAGGAAGACCTGGGAAGGCTCCTCAGATTCCACCTCTGCCTCTATCTCTTTATGGGGAGAGGCATCATAAGTCTTACAGGAGAACAAGAAATCCTCATTCTGTAGCTTGTATGCAGAGGGATATATGATGAGGGAGGAAGGGCCTCCAGCATGTATATGGGTGCAAAATGGATAGTGAGTAGGTGCAGAAAGCGTGCTGACCCATATGTTATAGGAAGGGGAGCAGGAGTGCACAGACTATGCTAGAGGGACAGGCAAGCAGAATTAGAGAAGGAACTTGAATGAGAATTTGCTGAGGAGTTTTTTAGTCACACCCTAAACTTTGCATTAATTAAGACTTCTTATAATTTGGTCTGCTGCAACTCATCTGTCAAAACAACCAAAACCTGGTATCTTAGCAAGAATAGTACAGACCACTGAAGTTGCTGACTGAAAGGAAATACTTCTGTGGATCCTTCAAAATGTTTGTTTACGGGGGCCTTGTATAAGCCAGAAAGAATATTAAATGACCTTATAATAAGTTCATCAATCTTCAAAATGCTCACAACTAACTAAATTAACATCATTGGTGCTTTGGGGTTCAAACCAGTCCAGCAAAAGGTTGTTGTCACCATCTTCCCAGTAAGCCTTGCTCTGCAGCTTTGGCTGAGTCCTAATACCAGCAGCATGTTCACAGCACAGTGGCTTCATCCTGGCTTCCACCAGGTTACTCCCATCAGTCCCTCCCACTGGAACCTCACTAAAGTTAGTCTGCTGCCACCAAGGAGACAGAGCACACCTCAGCCAGCTAGATTATCTGAGGATTTTACCCTTTAACAAGCCACCTCAGTGCAGTATATTAAACTAAACTTGGTTCACTTTTACTAATAGAATCTAGATTTTAGTGAGACCACGTTGAAGGAATAGGCTTGGAAACGGCTACAAACAAAACCGTAAAAATACCCCTCTACGACTAAAAATCTAAACTTAAACTAGTCTTTTGTTGAGAGCAGTTTTCTCACAGGCATTCTTCCAGCATGGCTGGCCATGCCTTAGCCAGGATCCAACACAGAGCCAAAGTGCTGGGTTTATCTCCTTAGCTGAAGGAGAACCCCGAATTCTTTTCCACTCCCATATAATCCTCTAAATGTAACTGTCCTGCTGGCAAGAGCCAAATGATCCTCTGGGGGATTTCATCTCCTGTCTCCTCCAGGGGGAGCAACTTCATTTTAATCAGTGTCCCCTCCTGATGGAATCCCATGCGGTGTTTCTTGCTGTCATTTTACAATGTAAATAAAGTCTCTGTGCCCCCTCTCACCCACCCCCACAACCATCACCACCTGTAAGATGACTGTTTTGTTTACTGCTGAAATCTCCATGGCTTTAAAGTAGACAGGGAGAATTCATAACCCTCTAAGAAAAACCTATTTATCAACTTTTCCTGGCCTGTCTGGTTTAAATGCACTTTAGTCACATTTCCATCATACCTGTCTAGTTCTGTACATCACACGGGAATCTTAATCAGTGAGTTAGTCTTCCAATGACATTACAAGATACCTTTTAAATTAATACACGTTCAATTTTCCAGTACTTGCGGGTGAAATATTTCGAACCTTATCGTGCCATCCTTCAACTGGACAGTTGTGATTTTTAAAAAAAAAAAAAAAAAAAAGTGGACCTCTGTTAGATGGAAGAGGTCATCCTAGAAATTTCACCTTTCCTATCTAACTCAATCTGTGGTTCCTTCCCTTTCTTTCTTCCTGTCGCTCTCTTTTAAAAAAATAAAAATAAAAAGTTGCTCAGTCAATGCCTCTTGTGGATTCTGTGATGTTTATCTCGTTGTCACAGAACTGACAAAAAGGCAGTAAGCAGAGTTGACTGGCATGAAAATATTGTAGCAATGGCACAACAAGCAAACCAGCACACAGGAGGTGTGGGATACAGGAGACCACGTCAAACAAAGAATAAGTTGAAAAAAGATATAGGCCCTTTTCTGTCAGGCCTTATTCAGATAAAACTCCTCAGTGACTTCAATGGGGAGCTTTTCCTGAGGAAGGATTGTGGGCACCATGCTCTAACCTTCATTCCCCTTATGCATAGATCAGAGAATTAATTGTTATACACATTTTGGACTGTGCTTCTTAATGTCATTTTCATCATCCCATCTTTTTATTTTTAGAAATGATGATTATGGTAGAACTGACTGTGCAGCTGCTCTGGAAAAATTAAATTGCATATTTTGAATGGACAGGTATTAGCTGAATTACACCCTTTCCTTTTTCCACCATTTAAGTGCCCTCTTTACAACTGGTATTTTTATGCCTCCTCACTCTGCCAGATATAGAATCATTCAGGATGCTAGATTTGGAGTACAAAGGGAAAGTATACCCTCCAAATAACTGGAAAGTAGTTTGATTTATGACACACATCAATGTTGTTGTTGTTTTCCTGTGCACAGTCTCTTAAAATGGAGCAAACTGTTTCCCTGAGTGAATTGCCTTGCTCAGTAGAACACTGGTGGAAACGGAGCACTGTACACAAGAAGCAACCCACATGAATGAGAAGATCACCACTGTGGACAACCAGTATATTAATTCCTCTAAATGGAGAGAGGGCAAAAGAAGTGCCGTAGAGTAACCTACTAGTAAGGTTATTATGTCCCACTCTGGGCATGATCTCTTATGGCTCTCAACTAGAAAGCCAAAGCTACAGTAGGTTAAATCTAGGAATTTCTGATCTGTGGAAAATTCTGGCACTAATTTTTTTGTTCAAAACTGGAACAAAACCAGAAAACTTCAACATTTCCTGTGATACAGATATTTACAAGAAAAAGTTCACTGTGGGTTAGTCACAACGTTCCATTGCCAGATAATTGAGGTTAATTTTTTAATGTAATGTTTTTTGAAAGAAGTCATTTCAAAGCAATTAGTCAAAATGACCTGTTCCAATAAGGTCAGACCCTTTGTACCCCCAAAGATTTCAATTTAATCAGACTCTTTCCCAGGGAAAGTTTCAATTTGATGAAATGGAAAACTTTCAACCAGGTCTAGTTTGGGCCTTTTGTTCTAAAGACTTATATATTTGGCTGTGACGGTCACCAATTCCATCTCTGGAGGGTTGGCCAACATGGTGGCTGTCACATAACTGGGGACTTCTTCAGAATTGAAACTTCTGTGAGCTTCCGATGCTTGGGATGAATTTTCTCTGCCCAGAAGAATGTAAAGCAATGATCATTGTGCATTATGGGTCCCCCTCTATGCCTCAAGTATAGCAGATGTGAGCCTCTGAGAGCCTGACTCTTTAGCTCAAGCTGCAGAGAATCATGCTTTTAGCTCTGGAACTTATTGGTTCAACCCTTGGTAGTACTGACTATAATGGAGGTTGTTATATTAACAGACTCCAAAGACCATACGATACAATGGGGAAGGAGAATGAACTGTTTCCTGACACCTGTCCTCTCTCAAAAGATAATATGGAGGAGGAACAAAAAGCAAGAAGATGCAGAAATCTAGAATACAAATGCAAAGCAGGAGTACTAGCTCGAATACAGAGATGCATCCAGCTGCAAAATGGTCTTAGCAAATATCTACAGCCTTAAAGTGTTAGTCCCCAGAAAGACATGCCTAATTCACATGCCTAATAGGGAGATCTCTCTAAGATCTATTGCGGGGCATGAGTGGGGACTAGGTGTCTGGGTCATTCTTGCTAGGCAAATGCACTAGTAGCACTCCGCACCCAAAAGTTTCTGGAATTGGGTGTGATAGTTTTGGGTATACTCAGCAGGTTCCCTCTAGCTGGATTCAGACTCCACTGAAGGCAAGAAGTGGGGGAAGCTGTTTTACAAAAGGCCACATGGTCTGTGCAAGTTGGGAGAGGGTGAGCCCTAGGAGCAGAATGACTGTTTTCCTCTAACTGAGAAGCATTTTGCAGCAGGGTTTTTAATCTACATTGAATGGTTGGTTGGCTAGCTAGTTAGCTAACTGTGATTTCAACAGAGTGGGAGGAAGAGTTTACATGGATTCCAGCTGGAAGTTTCTGCAAACAAGAGGAGATAAGATCTTGTTGCAATGCCTTGAACTCAGCAGACTGTATGGATTTGGGTGATCAAAGACTGTAACTGAGACTCAAGTGAAAGCAACCTAAGATTTTGGGAACTCTTTTTCTTGCTGTTTCTGTGGGGACTGACCTGTTTAGATTTAACATTTTTTTAGGTACAACTGAAGATAAAGTATGCAAACCATAAATTAAGTCATGGTGTAGAAATTAAGTTAATGTTTAGCATAAAATTTTATAAAGTTAGTATTTAAGAATTAAGTTAATTGCTTTTTGTTCTTTTTGGGGAGGCTGACCCTGTGCAATTCTTGCTGAAAATCCTCAGTGACTGGGTCTCCTTGGGTTTTCTGAGTTGTTTTTAGGTACTAGGAGATGGGCAGAGAAGTAAGCCCCTAGCCCACCCAAAGGTTACACATGCTCTGAAAAAAAATTCTCATAAGAGGAAGTTCTACATTGGAGAGAGCTGCTTGGGGTGTGAGTAGCATACTACCCCTAATTTGTGGGTGGTGTTTATATCCATACTATTGAGTTTCCAACCTATTTCCACAATATTGTGTATTTCCTTGTAAGACATAGTCAAGTAATTATTTCCATGCTTTTTAACTAATATTTTTGAGGAAAAAAATACCCTTACCTGCTGACAATTTTCCATTTAGCAAACATTCTATGTCTTTTTTGTTTGTGGAAAGCAAACCCATGTGCCTGTTTTATGTTCTTCATTTGTGTATAAAATGAAGAGTCTACATGGCTGTGTGTTACTGTTAAGTAAAGGTAAATTAAAGTTAACTTTCTGCTGCATCAGAGCTAGAATTGCTTCAGGTCAGAGCTGGAATTGGACACAGTCATGGTGACTCATCCTACATATTTTGGAGTGAAGGTGCTTTCTCTCTCTCCGCCCCCCCCCCCGCCCCCCCGCTCTCTTCCCTCAACAAAGTTGATGGCATGCCCCTGAAAAAGCAATCATACATTCCACCTGGTTCTAAGGGTTTTTTTCCCCTCTTAGTCCCTTACTTTCTTTTTTGCTCATCTGTCAGCAATGATATGAGGGCATAACAACAAAGTTATTCCCTATTTGACCACTTGGGAGGGGGTCGTCTTTCTCCACCTCTCTGTGGTGGATTTAAATTATATATATAAAAATCTAGAGGCTATTTTTACAAACACAAAATGGGTCAATCTGAATATACTATACCCTGATTTTCACTATCATTTTACAGAAAGAAAGTGATTTTTGCCCTTGCACATGATTATATCTACAGAGAAAACTGGAAAGTCTCCTCTCGTCCATTTTCATTGTTTGAAGGGGCACTAACGTATACATGCATACCGGTACAGTATTACTGAAAATTACCTATTTGGTAACATTGATCAGACAGTAGTTTTGCATGTAGAAAACCTGAGAGATGTAATCTGGTCTGCTTTTTAAATATAGGACAAACAGTGCACACAAAGCCACTAGAGGCAATTATTACCTTCCTTTCATACTTTGAATCTCTTTCTGACATCATGCACAGTAAAACAAAGCTGTTTATAGCACAAAATGCATTTACAAAAGCCAGACACTGAGCATCTGGGATCAAATCTGAATTTGAGGACGTAAGAGTTCAAAGCTAAATTTAAGCAGAGACATGGCTAGAGTGACTGATTAGCTACTTGGTACATGTTGCACAGTGAAAGGTCATTGCACAGTGAAACTATTGCTGTATTAAAAAAAAAAAATCAGCTAGAATCCACTATCAACCCAAAATAATGGGTGAGGGTTAAGATTCTTAAACCTGTGACCTATTGGACCCAACTCTATATGAACGTTGGACCTCCAACACATCAGAGCATGCTTTTCATTGCCATCCTCTGAAAATGGGCACTCAGTCAGATAATACAACAACGGGGGCCATTAAAGTGTCTAGATAGACAAATAGATAAGTTCAAGTATCCCAGGTGAGCCAATTCTAGTTTTAATGTCCTGCTCTGTAGAGCTCATTTTTCAGCACAGGGAAAAATCTGCACACTATAAATAGACTGTAGGCCTATATCATAACCGAGTTTATACACATACTCAGATTCAAATAAATAACCTGACTTCTTACAAATGTTGCAACTTTACAATTACTGAAAACTCAATGGCTTTTGAACCCTTCAGATGCAAGCTGCATAAACTCTCACAGTTGCGTGAAAGGAATATTTAGAGGGTTATGTATTTCTCGTTGATGGGGGAGAGCTAATATTCTCTTTTTGTCAGCAAAAGACAGTTAAATATGAATTTTATTCATTACAGCCCCTGATGCAGCCTGCCCCTTCATCAGTTGACCCCATTCCCTGGGAGTGAGGTGAGCTAGGAAATGAACCTGTAGCCACAACTCAGAGTATAACCCCAATAGAAAACACTGGGATTAGTTTCTTCAGGAAATATCAGAGGCATTAACTTTGCTCATGTTAATTAAATGCAGGCTATGGAAGGTGCCTGGGGAAAGCTAGCGGGAGGGAGCTAGCATCTGCCACAAGGCATGAAAGCAATGTTGACCCTTTCATGATTCAGCAGAACATTTCTTCCTCATTCCCCCACAGAGTTTCATAATGGGGCTCCATCATAAGGAGCTGCTACAATTTATTACTGTCAAGTCTTTCCATGAAAAAAGCATACCCGCTAAATAAGCCTATGCTCTTCATGTCAGTTGCAGAACAGTAGCTTAAAGTTCTTTTTGGGGGGGGGAGGAAGAGGGGCAGGAGGGCAGAGGGATATAGGGTTTTTTGCTCTCAGTTTGTTACTTAAAATAAGCATTGTTACCACTGAAAGTCTTTTCCAAAAGAATTCATGAGTGTGACTAAGTGATTTCTGGTCTTGCCGCACGCTATATTGCTAAACACCAATATGAGACATAGCCACTATTTATAAATCACGTGATAGACTTGCACCAGATAACTTAGGTGGGAGCCCCTCTTCCTGTGTGTCCCCCCACACACACACACACAAAGAGCAACCATATACTTTCATTCTTAATTTATTTTTGATTAGGAAAACAAGAACAAAAGTCAAGTACCCATGTAAAAAAAAAATATGGCAAGTGTCTCTTCTGTGGGCAGGGTGAGTTGTCTAGCAATAGTTTAAGGATCTATAATACCAAACACTATCTAACCAGTATGGTAGAAAGATTTTTTTTTCCTTTGAACGTCTGCTTATGGTTTTACAAGGGGGAAGAGGGACAGTTTTAAAAAAAATAAATGGACTCTTAAAGGAAAATTCTGGCCCTTTTTGGACCATTTGCTGGAATATGAACTTATACAGCTCAATGCTGGTGAAAAAGCATTATAACATTGAGAATCCCAACATAACACAATTTAAATTGCCAATCAAGAGCACTGAGCAGTGCTGCACTTACCCATCAGGGCCACCAGATTTCCCAGGAGTAGTTTTCCACAATGTTTTTCAAATATGCGAAGCCTGGGGTTAGCTGATCCAAGAGGTGCATATAAGTTTGCAAACCACAGAGCAATTACACTCGTAGGGCCAGATGGCACTCTCTGTAAAACAGAGTCGAGTATCTTCATTGACCTCAGTGGGTTTATTCTGGATTTATGGCACTCTTGCACTTAGATTCCAAGGAGGTGTAAAACAGAGCTCTGAAATTGTTGGAGAGATCTGCTATCATGGAAGCATTAATTAAAATAGAGGAGGAGGGGCTTGATCTGATTCCCTTGTCAGCTGTTTTTGTCTAAGACTCTCACCAGGGTGGATTTTCTCTATTTTTTTAAGGCTACTTCCGCAGCTTCTGCTTCAATTACTGACCCTTCTCCTCACCTCTTTTGCTACCCACATGCTCCAAGTGTAAGTTACATTCATTTTGCCCAACTACACAGAATGCCAAATTGCTGCAAACTACAGCACATTGCCACTTCTAGACCTTTGAACCAACTTTCACCTTTCTGCTGGCTCACACCTGTTCCGAATAATGTCCTTAGACTGGTAAAGGTTCAGCTGGCATCATCCTTGACAAGCACCAGTGTGTGCAACCTTGGGGCTGTAATGCAGTTATGCCAAGGAGGTCAAAACATGCCTTGGCCCTGTTATGTCTTATTCTGCTCTGGCAAGTTTGCTAATTTCATGTGGATATGTGCAAATGTCTCTTAGCTGGTCACATGGGAAGGCTTTGTATGTGATTGTCCTCACAATGATATAGAGTTAAATCTGGAAGATACGTACTGAAGTCAATGGAGTTACACTGGTGTGAGTGAATGGAGAATCATGCCCTTTGAATTGGAGTATGGGAGAACGCTAGCAGAACCAGAAGTTAGGTCATATGAGATTCCCAATAAATCCCCTTGTGCAGTCATGAAACCTATACACGACCCATCCATCACTGAACAACAATACTAACTAGTATTGCTTTAACTCTAAAGCAGGAGTCTCCAAACTACAGCCCAGGGACTGGATCTGGCCCACAGCATCGATTTGTGCGGCCCTTTGGCCCCAGCTGAGCAGGCACGTGGAGAAGCCTCCGCTGCCACCCTCTCCCCACGCAAGCTGTTGCTGGTGGCCCCAGGTGTGGATGGGTGAGTGCTCCTGCAGCATGGCCAGAGGAGCAAAGGGGGGTGGGGGCATGGCAGAGGCCAAAGGAGCAAAAAAGGGGGAGCTGCAGCAGCAGCATAGCTGGAGGAGCAAAGCGGGGGAGGGTCACGGTAGTGGCCGGAGGAGCAAAGTGGGAGGGGTCACAGCAGCGGCCCATGAAGCCCCTTCAAAAATCTAATATGGTCCTTGTCTCAAAAAGTTTAGAGACCCCGGCTCTAAGGCCCAATTTTGCAAATCCTTACTCATACAAGTCACACTGACTTCAAGGGGCTTACTTATAGTAGTAAGGGTTTCAGGGTTAGGACCTCAGCTGGAAATGGGGAAGCAGAGAAGAGTACAATAAGAACTTGAAATGAAAACAGGTGAAAAAAAAGGTGATTTAACACACACTCAGTCTTTTTTCAGCATGTCTATTTCTCTCTCTTCCTTCCCTTTGAAAACATAAAATTTTGTTCCTAATTTATTAATGGAATGTGCCAGCACCAAGTTATTTTTAAATTTAGAATATAAAGGGCTTTCATGATGAACTGGAGCAAGCCAGCAGCACCTGACACACGTCTCAGAGCTAGTGTGAAATTTACTTTTAAAATTGCTGCTGCTGCTTCTCCAAAAATTATGCACTGTGAGCATGTGGCTCCATTTGTGTTTGCTTTTTCTTTATTTAGCAAACAACACAGCAGTAAAGAAAGTGACACACTGAAAGGATATTACCTTAACATGTGTGTGATTTTTTTTTTTTTTAGTTTAACTATTTCTTCATGGCTACACAGAGCTGGTTAAAAATGGGAAATATGTTTTCATGAAAAGTATCCGTAATTTCATTTTCTGAATTTTTTTTTAAAAAGTCAGATTTTTAGCCAATAAAAACTCAACAAAAATATCAAAATTTCCAGTGAAGAATGAAAACGGAAGGAAGGGGTTTGGGGGACTGAAAAACCATTTAGTTACAATTGGTAAAAAACACAGGTCACAGAAAAGAAATTTCTACAACAATTCTACAGAAGTTTGGTGCAAAAAAACAAGTGACTGGTATTTCTCTCTTTAAATTGCTCATTCTTTCTGTCACATTGGTCATCTTTATAAACCCTGTGGAGACATGGATTTAAGTGTTTTGGGCTGACTAGGACTGAGAAAATAATTCCCAATTTAAAATTTGTCTTCATCAAGAATTTCAAACATTTATTCAATCTGTGTCTTTTACACAGGAGTGGTGGTTAGAGACTGCAACTTTATTTCCTGCCCCCTCCTCCCCCCATTATGTGAGTTAGGGCTGGAGTCCAGAGGTGAAAACAACAAGTGACTGTATTCACTGGCTCCAGTGACTGGCTGTTCTTAGGGGCTTGATTCTGCAAGACTACTCCAGTTAATGGAAGTTTCCTCTGGACTTGAATGGGAGTAGAATCAAATCTTAATATAGCATTTTCCCCAAGCTTCCTCCTCTGAGAATAGAAGTAAAAACTGGATTGCACACAAATATTTTCAAACTTCAGGCCAATTCTGGCCAAAAACATGGCAGCCCAGGGCATAGTTTCACAAACTTATTCATGTGAGTAGCCTTTAAATATATTTTAGTTAATGGAACTGCTTATGGGAGAAGAAGCTATCATTATGAAAAGAGGAAAAGATTTCCACAGCTCTATTAAAAATAATGTATATTGAATTTAAACTACCCCTCTATATTTTCATAGGTTAGGCCATACTAAAAATGTTCTTGGGTTTATTCTTGAAATAATTTCAATATGCACTAGTTTTAAATTAAAGTTTTATTGCTGGGTCTTAGTGAACAAGCAAAGCTCAAATAAAACAAATCTTTGCCAAGGGAAGAAAGTCTATTTTTAGACATAAAATATTTGCACACCTGAAATATTCTGTCATATAGTGACATTAAGGGAAGCCACTCTTTTTATAAATTCCTCAAATTGAGTATACTGTTTCTATAAACAATCCACAGCTTTCAAAAGAACGAATACTTGATATCTTAGTTTTATCCTATGTCTAATACTCAAAGTGCTACATTTTCCTTGAGTTAATTTTGAATTAAGCTTTCCTATTCAGAAGGGGTTTTCTTTCCTTTTGTCATTAAAGTTTAAAAAATAAAATAAATTAATAATTAACACTAATTGCACTGGCTGCATGCTAATATGCTGGCAATTTATCTTTCACTCTTAGCTGTGAGTATACTTTAATTTTCTCACCTCAGTGCCTGATAAACAATCAATGGACTTTATTTAATGGCTTAATCTCCAGTGCTAATTGTATCCATTTAGACTGTTATTCTATGTAGTGATTTGGTGATATGAGGCAGAGGAGATACTATTGATTTGGGGCAACCAAACTCTATCCATTAGAGCTGCTAAGGCAGGAGTTAAATATAAATTATGGGCTATTATTTTGCAGATGTCTTTATGGACAAATAGGATAATTACAAATTCACACTAATCTGTTTTAGATTTATAGGTTTGTTTCCTGCAAATAAAATGAGGGTTATAAAGTAATTGAGTGAGACTGGCAACAGGTGCAGCATGGTCTCCTTTAGCTGAAATGAAAGGAGAAACAGGGGAGGGGCAGATTTTGGAAGGTATTTAGGCACCAAAAAAAAAAAGCCAGAGACACACTTAGTGGGATCTTCAAAATAGGTACCAAAATACCTTTGAAAATATGGTGATATATCTTGATCTAAAACCCATTACCCATGGAAGCTTTTGAATCAGTCCCAGAGAGCATTCCTTGTTCATTCAGACCTTAAAGTGTCTGAATACAAGTATAATCTTTGGAAAACCTCGGGGACCAGATTATTCAGTCTAGCATTTCAAGTCCCTTCTGTAGAGGTTGCCACTGAAGTGTCAGAACAAACAGTTATCACATTTCTGATACTGGTATCCCAGAAACAGAAATTATTTCCTGTCCTAAATATACGGACATGCCATTGTATTTACTATACCATTGCATAGCGTCTGCTGGTAAGTTATTTTTAATGGTAACCACTGTTTCTCCGTTGCACTAGATAGTTGAATTAAAAATTATTTTACAAATTTTGCAAATCAAGAGTAACTCCAAATAGTTGTATGAAAGTTTTTGAAAGAGCATCACAATCTGATCTCAAGACAGATCTCACTCAGAAATAATAGAAATACAGCTGGTCAAAACATCAGTCAGGGGTCACTCCCATAGAGTCTTTGTATTTCATAAGCTTAATGGACCTTCTGTAGAGCTAATCTCCAGTGAGAAGTGTCAATAATTACCTCTCCAACAGACCAGCAAACACCTCAAGTTCTCGTATACCAAGATGTTCCTGTAGACAGGTGCAGTAGTTCATCTGTGAATCAACTCATGTCTCCTGTGAACTATCTTTGAGCCTGACAGTCCTCAATGGCATGAGACAACCATGAATCCATAAGTGAAGCTCTCATTGAAATCAATGGGAGTTTTGACCATATGATTGATGAGGGGACTGGACTAAAATCTACAATTTTTCTGTGAATATGGACAATAAATTAATGAGAGTTAAGCACCTAACCTGTTTAGGTGTTTATGAAAATCTCACCAGGCGCCTCTCTTGCAACACCTAAATACCTTTGAAAATCTGACCCATAGTATCAGATCCTGCTCCCATTCAAGTTAATGGGACATTTTATATTGACTTACATGAATGGAGACAGTTTGCAGAAAGGTAAGTATAAGTGGCTCTCCTAGTGTGTGGCTACTGGTGCAGACACATTTTGGGAGTGTGAAATGTTTTGCTTTACAGTATTTCTTTCAAATAAAATATCCAGTGTGAATTAAATCCTTGTCTTCTACCTTAATAGCTATAATGTGGCCTTGCTGTGGAAATTAGGCAGTTTTAATACAAAGGGGGACACAAACGGTTTTTATTCCCGACATGTCAGAGCCCAGTTCCGTGAGAGCTGCTTGTGCAGTGTGGAGCCAAGAGTGACTTTGGGTGAGGCCTGACAATTTGCAGATCCACCAATTCCCCTCTGTCTGCCTCTCCCATGGAAAAGGGGTGGCAGAACTGCCACAGAAGCTAAGTAATGTGAATGTGTGCTAGCGCACTGGTGTTAGCCCATAGAGAATAAGATGTAGGAGCAGCTAACACTTCTTTGAGGCCTTCTGGTAGAGGTCTGTAGTTTTGGAGCTGAAGGATCTGGTCTGGTTGTGTGCAAGAGAGAAAACTCTCTCTCTAGAATTGTATCTACTATTTGCAGATGATGTGTTACAGCTATCATAGTACTGTTAATCTGCACCCTGGAGGAAGGCTCCTTCCAGCCTCAGAGTTCTCTACTGCCCGAGTAACAGGCTGGTCACTCGGAAGATTAGCTCCAGTCTAGTTAAATTATAGAACTACAAACTTTCCTCCTGAGCTGCCAACTTTGCCAAGAGTCAGCCTAGAAAGAACATATAACAGAAATATATACATTTCTAGGAACTGGTGCTTATAATGGGCAGCATGAGTCACTTTTTACAATAGCAGAAACACAGACCTGTATTCTAATCACTGATTCCTATCTAGGTCATTTATTTTTGAATGCATCTTAAAATATGAAGCCATTTCAGGCAGGTATAGGTTTTTTCCACCTACAGTTTCACCTTTGCTCCCTCTTTTCACTCAAGAAAATAAACATTTTTCTTGGTTATAGCAGGTGCTCAGACAATCTCTGCATTTTTCTTGCATTTCCCAGCAGCAAATGCATCCCTAAGTGTGTTTGACTCATTTATAAGCCCAGATATCTCCCCCCTTTAGTCTTAGGCTTCAAAGCAATTTCCAAGAGATCAGGTATTTTAATAGATTTTTATAGTAAATTTACTCTTTAATAAAAATAAGTCCTAGTAAATAATTCAGAATTCCAAACACACACTTTTGACATTTCCAAATTGACACGTTTCTGGTCACTTAACCCCAATAACAATCAGGAATAAATTGTGAGTTGTAAATTCAAATGTTTTTATGTTATGCCAATGTAAATTCATCTGGTGGATCTCAGTGTGGCCTTGAGCTTGTTTAGTTAGATCCTAACAGAGTCTAATTGTATGCTGATGATAATTTATAAATGAATACATAATCACAAGGGTAACATTTAAAGCTCAACTAACCCCATGCTCATCCATTAATGATCTATAATAAAAGCGACAACATTATAGTAGCTCATACAAAAGGATGCTTCCCTTTGAGGGCAAACAAAATGCAATTTAGTCAGAAGCCTTTAATCTATGTAGTGCTGGTGCCAGATTTGCCCAGTTCAGAATTAATGAGATCTGGTCAAATCCGCAGTGATGGGGTTAAAAGTGTGGCCAATGAGTGTGGAACTGAGATAACAAATGGAAAGGAGAGCAGTTAAATATGTGAACTCAAATGGCTGGATATTTCTAGATTATGGGTGTGATCCACAAAGCAATTTAGGTGCCTAAACTCCAGAGTTAGGCACCTAAAACCCTATGCACAGCACTGTGATCCATGAAACTCCTGCTTGGCTGCTGCCAACTCTGTAGGCATCTGAACTAATTCAGCATCAAACTTTTCACTGTGAAATATCCCTAGGAGCCTAAGTTTTAGACAGTGGGGCATGTACATTGCTGACTCTTGCTAGCTGTCCAGACACCCAAACCCCACAGTTCATGAATGGCTCTGGGAAGATAGGCATTTTTCCTCCTAAATCACAGTCCAGGCTCAGTACAGTAGGTGGCCTCTGACAACACCACACTGATCTGGTTGCTTTCAATATCCATTCCTGAGGCGGATGAGGTGGGGATGCTCACCTTAAAACTTTTAACCCAGTGGTTAGAGCACTCAACTGGGATGTGTGAGACTCAGGTTCACTCCCTCCTCCCCGCAACCTGAGGGAGAGAAATGACACCCTCCTGTCAGGTGAGTGCCCTAACCCCTGAGGTATGGGATAGTTTGAGGTGGGATTTCCTCACTCTCTCTGGTTGAAGCAGTTCCATTGTGGATAAATACAGAGAAAGTAGCCAAGTATTTAGGGAACCCATGGGGGAGATAGGAGACACCAGTCCAGACCCCCTTGCTCCAATCACTCTGTCTTTATTTAACCACAATGGAACTGCTTCAACAGGAGAAGCTCCCACATCAGTCTATCTCCTAGCTCAGGGGTTAGGGCATGTGCCTAGAAATAAGAGGACTGGAACAGGGGCCTCACTCTCCCTCAGACTGAGGGGAGAACTGAACTTGGGTGGCCTATGTGACAGTTCCAACCACTGGGCTCAAAGTTATATGGGCACAATTTCCTCCTTCAGTTGTTTTGCATGGAGTGAAGCAGGTGCCAAAATCATTTAATCAAAAGAAAAAAATGCCTTGAATGACTACACCACTTGACTGGAGGCACTGGGTTCCCACTTGTGGATCTCTACTAGAGATAGGTGCCTCCTGCAGCCCAGACTTAAGTGTCTAACTCAGACAGAGGAGGAGTTTAGGACACACACCTCTCTGGGCAGCATCTCCCATTGACTAGGATAGGCAGCTCCCCACCTAACATGCTGGCTCTTGTGGATTGTATGCTTAGGTGCCTCTCTGTCCCTATTCATTGTATAGGGATCCTCAGCACCTTACGCGGGCTTTGTAGATTGCAAAGTTATCCCTGTGATTTTTCTAAGCACCTAAATGCTAGGCAGCATGATGCTCTGCATTCCAACACCTAAGTACCTTTGTAGATTCCCCCTTCCCCATGAACCTTAACAAGAAATAACATCAGTGTCACAGAGTCTATTCACTGCGGGGGTGCCTCCTCCTTGCTGCTCGGATTAGCCTTTTTCAGGTCCGCTACCAATTCTGTCTGGGAGGTTATCCAAGTTTCTTCATCCAAAAATGTCAGTTTTCTCCCTCAATGCCCAGAGGGAGAATGCCCATTTTATGTCACTTCCCCCATGGTTGGTAGGGGAACCCAGACCCACTCTCTGCTCTGGGTTCCAGCTCAGGGATCCCCTAATAAGTAGTCAAGGTCTTACTGCCATTTCCCTGAGCCTTTTCCTACCCTGCCTCTCTCACCCTTCCTCTCCATCACCCTTATGGCTAAACCCTTCCATGATAGCCTGGATCTCCTCACTTTTTACTCACCCCAGGTTTCCTCCTTTCCTTCTCTATTGCTCACAGAATAGTTCCAGCCTCCCTTACTGCAGTCTCCTTCTGCTGCCATCTGCCTGTTCCTTCTCAGCTGGGCTCCATCATTATTCAGAAGTTACACAGGCCACCTAAGTCCCCTCAGCTGTGACATAGTTGGTTAATTGGAACCATCTCAGGCTCATTAACCCCTTCTAAGCTAGTGTGGAGTGAACGCTCCCTCTCAGTCAGGATCTAGTTGACATTAAGCTTCTCAAGCTAACAGTTTCACTGTCAGTATCTTCATGATTAGAAGAGTTTGCTCTGTTGAACAGCTAAATAATTAAAGAGGAGTTATTAAGAAGCCATTTCACCATTTAAATACATAACTAAATTAGTATCCAGCCTGATCGCAAAGCAATTATGTCATCCTAAGGAAAATGAAGTGAATTTTATTTTTAAAATATTTTTAAATTGTGCTCTATTAACCCTTTCATCAGTTTAAGTGCCCCACTGCATCTACAAATGGGCATATACATGGCCTTACCTATGTGAATCATAGCACTACTTGATTTATATGGTCAGCAATAAAATCAGAAAGGAGCTTTCCATGGAGTTGTCATCATAGCTTGTAGCTTCACCCAAAATCATACACAATAATTTTATTAATAAATATGTATTCCTCCCTGTAAATTCTTAGCTCTGGTTTCCAAGAAGAGTGCCTTACACTTATCTATCAAATTCATCATCAAGTATTCCAAATCTCTGGAACTAAGCCTTACACCGATGAGCTTTTGTAATGCTGAGCCAGTCAAATTAGACCTTTCAGGCTGGGACAGACCAAGTAAAAATCCCTTCTCCAGTCAGATATACCTCCCAAAGATCCTTATTATCAACTCTTCTTTGCAGCTTTGTGTGGATTACAGCAGCTCCAGAGCATCACTAAACTCCCAACCGGTCAAACACATAGAAGGAGAAAGACCAAAATATGTGGCAGATGGCGGGGGGCTTGGAACAGTCAGAACATTTCCATAAGCTCCACACTCTGTTTGCACCAGTGAACCATCCTCAGAATCAAACAGGCCAGTGCAGAACTGGCATATATAGAAATAATGGACTAACATGCCAGTGGGTCAGGATTTGTTCCTTCATGTACAGTAATTACTTTGCTCAACAGTGACGTGCGCCACTTAGCCACCCCTGGGATAGACTCCAACTGTCACTTACCAGTGCATGGCAACACAATGTGACAGGAAGCATATCCAATTAAAAATCATTCTTAACATTTAGCACGTTCAGAGTTCTGTACAAATATCAACTAATTCTCATCATCTCCTGGGGCAGTAAGAAAGCATTATGATGTATAGATGGAAAAGAGGTGGTAACTTAGCCAAAGCCATGCCATGAATCAGTAGCAAAGTAGGGATTAGAATTCAGGGATTAAGCCAGGGGTCTCAAACACGTGGCCCATGGAGTTATTTCCTGTGGCCCGCCAGAGTCACGGACTCCACTGGCAGCCAAGCTCCCCTCAGCCCCTACTCCACTCCCGAGTGTGTCACGTCCCCACTCCTTCGCCTACCTCCCAGTGCTTCCCGCTGCCAAACAGCTGCTTGGCAGCGCTTAGGACTTTCCAGGAGGGAAGGGGGAGAAGCAGGGATGCGGCATGCTCAGGAGGGGAGGCAAAGAAGAGGCAGAACTGGGGTGGGGATTTAGGGAAGAGGTTGGAATAGGGGCAGGGAGGGGGCAGAGTTGGGGCAGGGACTTTGGGGAAGGGGTTGGAATGAGGGCAGGGACGGGTGGGAAGAGGCAAGGCAGGACCTCATGGAAGGGGTGGAGTTGGGGCCGGGCCAGGGACAGGGCGGGGGCTTTACCCAAAGTAATTCTAAAAGTAAATGCATGTTTTGTCATTTGAATGAGGTGCATTACTGAGTATTTATATTTTATTAAAACCCCTCTTCACATTATAGTTTTTAAAATGTTAATATATTGTCTTTTAATAGCATACTATATTACTCATTTTTTTCATTTCTGACTATACTTTGTATCGTTGTATGAAAAGGTGACAGTGATGTGACTCTCGGGCCAATGTACTAGTCTTCATGTGGCCCTCGTGGTGATTTGAGATTCCTATTCTGACTCTCCTCCTACACAAAAAGGAATTTAGGAAGACACAATGTAACACCCAGATGGGAGTTTGCCCAGGAATAATGGGGGTTAGGAATATGTGACAGGCCTAGTGTATGCTAAATTGGCCCAATATCGGGCTCCACAAAATCCAGTTATTTTACCATTAATTGACCGGGTCAAGCACCCCTCCCTGAATCTAAATATACTTCCCCTGACACTCCTTGTAACAGGGTCATGGCTCCCCACCGCAACACCTCCCACTGGTCAGTCTGACAAGTAGGCAGTCTTTATATAGGGCCTAGCTTGGCCCTGATTGGCTGCCTGCAGGCCGTTCCTGATTGGCTGCCAGTATGTGCAGCTGCTCTGGCCTGTTCTAGCCCAATCCCTCATGGGGTGGGGTAGCCACCCCACCACACTTCTCCTTCTCCTCTCCCACACCTCTGGCCTCAGGTTGTCTGTCACAAGCTATGAGGATTCTATCTTCTTCAATCTCACTTGTCTACTGTTCACTGGATCTTCATTTTCCCATCCCATTGAAACGAGTAGAGAGAAAATGGGGGTGATTTGTTTTTTCTCTACCATGCCTCACATGGTTGGAGGTCGGGGGAGGGAGGGATGTCTTGTAAACCTGCCAACAGGAACAGCATCAGTGAGGAAAGAGGATGATCTAGGGCTAGGGTGAAAAGCCTGGGATTTGGGAGACTTGGGATTAATCCTTTTCTACAGACTTCCTGTCTGACCTTAAGCAAGACTCTTAAGTGTCCCTCTGCCTCATTTCTCCATCTGTTCAATGGGGATAATAGTACTTGGGTGCTGTGAAAATAAATGAATGAACAACATCATGAGGTGCTCAGGTACTATGGTAACGGGAGCCAGATAAATCACTATGATAGAGAGAGAGAGGAACTGATCTGCATGTGATGGGTTGCCCCCTCTTTCCAGGGTGTCACCTGATATATTCGAGTACCACTGAGCCCGCTGGTTTCACCAGTCTGGGTTCCTTTACACTGCCCTGATGAGCCAGGCCCTCAAGCCTCCTCCAGTACACACACAGGTAGGGCCACACCCAGCTGCAGAAAGACACAGACACTGAGATCAGCTCTGTGTGAGAAGATTCAGCTCAGGAATTGCCCAGCACTCAAGTGCTCACACCCTCTGGTGTGTAAACCCAAAATTGCACTGGCTGGTGCTGCAGAGAAATCTGTACAGTGTAAGCTCATGAAAACTGCCCCTTCCTCAATGTGGAGATAGAATCATAGAATATCAGGGTTAGAAGGGACCTTAGGAGGTCATCTAGCCCAAACCCCTGCTCACAGCAGGACCAATCCCCAACTAAATCATCCCAGCCAGGGCTTTGTCAAGACTGACTTTAAAAACCTCTAAGGATGGAGATCCCACCACCTCCCTAGGTAACCCATTCCAATGCTTCACCATCCTCCTAGTGAAAAAGTTTTCCTAAGATCCAATCTAGACCTCCCCCACTGCAACTTGAGACCATTACTCCTTGTTCTGTCGTCTGCCACCCCTGAGAACAGTCTAGCTCCATCCTCTCTGGAATCCACCTTTAGGTAGTTGAAGGCTGTTATCAAATCACCCCCACTCTTCTCTTTGGCAGACTAAATAAGTCCAGTTCCCTCACCCTTTTTCCATAAGTCATGGTCCCCAGATCCCTCATCATTTTCATTGCCCTCTACTGGACTCGCTCCAATTTGTTCACATCCTTTCTGAAGTGGAGGGCCCAAAACTGGATGCAATATTCCAGATGCGGCCTCACCAGTGCCGAATAGAGGGGAATAATCACTTCCATTGGTCTGCTGGCAATGCCCCTACTAATACAGCCCAATATGCCATTAGCCTCCTTGGCAACAAGGGTGCACCGCTGACTCATATCCAGCTTCTCATCCACTATAGTCCCCAGGTCCTTTTCTGCAGAACTGCTGCTTTTTGCCCCCCAGTTATGAACTTCACAAACTGGTTCAAAGGAAACAAAATAAGTTTATTAACTACAAAGAATAGATTTAAGGGATTATAAGGGTTAGCAAAAAGATCAAAGTAGATTACTGAGCAAGTAAAAAAAAACATGCAAACTGAGCGCAATACATTAAAGAACCCGATTACAAGTAGTAATTTCTCACCTAAATGTTGTTTTGGGAATTTCTTTCACAGGCCAGACACCTTTTCCAGCCCAGGTTCAGCTCTTCTCCCCGGCTCAGCCCTTGTTTCTCTGCAGTCATCCTGGGTGGGGATTCAGTGAAGAATGAACCCTGATTACCTCACTTCCTTGCCTTAAATAGGATTTACATATGTCAGGAATCCTTTGTCTGTCCGCATGATTCCTCCTACCCCTTCCTCAGTGGAAAAATAGTAGTCCAAGACGGAATCCAGTACCAAGTCACATGATCACATGACCCTGCAGTGTCAAAGCAGCCATGAGTAGAAGAGCATTTGAAGCATCCCAGAAAACTTCCCCGGGAGGTGGGAGATCAGCATCTGAAAAGTCCTATTGTTCTCCCTAGTGGCCCGTCCATTCTGACTGCATTCTGTCTGGTGGGCATTCCCTAGGTGCAAACACTTTTGTAATTGACACATAGTCAATATTCCTAACGTCAGATATAAAAATGATACACGCATACAAATAGGATAATGAGAGTCACTAAATCATAACCCTTCCAATGATATCTCACATGACCCATCTTGCATATAACACATCTTAGTTATGCCATATTCATATCATAACAATATCTCTATGAAGAATAAGGGGCATAATGTCACACTGCACTCCAGATACGCCTGACAGACTAGGGTCTTCTACTTTTTCTCTTGTGTCTCACTGATATTTGGTGTACAGAGGAGGTCTATTATTCAATTTTTCCATCCCTAATGGAGCTAACAGAAGTCTTTCAGGTGCCAATTATTCAATTTATCCATATCTACTGTGGCTAATAAGAGGACAGTCCAAGCATCAATGCACCCTGAGCCTGGGATATTTGATAGTATTATAGCCCAGTGTGGAATGGCATTGATTTTAATCATCTTTGTAAATAAAGTGACAAACTGGGATGCAGTGTCTGAAATCCCCAAACGTATGCCAGTCATGGGCAATATCATTTGAGTAAAGAAAAATATGCTGCTCCTATTCAGTTTTCCTTGCAAAATTAAAGTCATTATTTCTAAATGAGAAAGGGCCAAAAGGTAGAGCAATAAAAGGACCCACATGTAATCTTACTTATATAGCTGTGAGATAGCAAACAATTCCACAAGATGGCAGCAGATTTGAAGAATGTAAGTCTCTCACAGTGGTGTTGGCCCAGTTTGAGTTCCTATATAGAGCAGCTTGAAAAGACATTACATTTGAGGATTGAGCTCTTACACTGGCAGAGACAACTAGAGTTAATTGTAAACTTGAGTGAATGCCATCAGCTAGCCTTCTTAACAGTCACTCAAAACAAAGCTATAACCCCACTACAAGCAGATGAGTAATTATGGGAACACCTGAACATGTTCAAATCAGATGGTCATTTGAAATGTATCTAACCACTTGGTCTGGAAAACTTGTGAAAACAAGCCTTATCTAATTCTCAACCTTGAGAATAGCTTTCTTAATGTTTCTACCTCCAGCTAGGAATTGTGGAGACATGTGCATTATTTTTAAGTTTACCACCTTTTTTCAAACCCTTTGTTTTGAATGATGACTGAAGTTAATATTTAATGTCTTATGGAACAGTCCAATAGAAATTAATAGAGAACCATAATCCTTCTATACAAATTTAAACCAACATAGAGACTTCTACAGCAGGGATAGAATTTTCTATTAAAATGTATATTGCAGTAATAAAAAACCCTATAGAAAAGTTAGCATTTTATATTAAATTCTACTGAATGTTTCCATTAGAGTTTGAAAAACCAACATACTGTACTGCATTAGAAAGAGATGAAGATGTTACGTTTGATCTTACATGAGGGATAATGTATAGTTTTGCTGTCCCCAGTGATGCTCAGGAATGAATTGACTTATTCACGATTCCTTCCCTGCTTCTTGCCTTGTTCTGGTGGAGAAGTAATCTTCACCAAACCTTTACCACATGCAGATTACTCCCTGCTTTCCCACTCTGGCACTCAGCTGCACTCCATATGATGTTGGGGAAGAATAAACCAGGGCTCTCAAGTCCCCGTTCTTGTACATCTGCTCTGCCTCAGATGAGGAAATAGTGATCTTGCAGAACCACCACCCAATGGACAGAGCAACAATCCAGTTAAGCAGCACAGGGCAATATATATATATATATTGCCCTGTGCTGCTTAATATATATATAAAGTCCAGCGGAGGGCAACAAAAATGATTAGGGGGCTGGGGCACATGACTTACGAGGAGAGGCCAAGAGAACTGAGGTTATTTAGTCTTCAGAAGAGAAGAGCGAAGGGGGATTTGATAGCAGCCTTCAACTACCTGAAGGGGGATTCCAAAGAGGATGGAGCTCGGTTGTTCTCAGTGGTGGCAGATGACAGAACAAGAAAGAATGGTCTGAAGTTGCAGAGGAGGAGGTCTAGGTTGGATATTAGGAAACACTACTTCACTAGGAGGGTGGTGAAGCACTGGAATGGAGGGAGGTTATAGAATCTCCTTCCTCAGAAGTATTTTAGGTCAGTGTTGACAAAATCCTGGCTGGGATGATTTAGTTGGGGTTGGACCTGCTTTGAGCAGGGGGTTGGACTAGATGGCCTCTTGAAGTCCCTCCCAACCCTGATATTCTATAATAATATAATACTGGTGGGGCATTTCATCCCCTTACTTAGCCATACAGGCACAGAGGATAAATTATAATTTTGCCCTTAATCTTGTCAAAAATCATCAATTTTAATTATCTGACTTGCCTGAGAAGACTCCCCACAGTATCAAAGTTAAGAAAACATTGAATACTGTGTTGTTTGCAGGCCCAGCAATAAACTGAGATAATTCCTCTGTGTGAGAGTGTGATGAGTATATTTTCTTTGATACACAGAAGTACACCATACCAGAGTTCTTCTCATGGAGATGGACACTTGGATTTCACCATCAGATAAGTGATATATGCCCACAAATATAGGGCAAGATTGCCCTATGCACCCACACCAACCTGGGTTACCTAGCTTGAGATACCAAAAAGGAAAAAAAAGATCTTTGTTTCAAGTTTAAAAAACCACTTCATTTGACACTCCAAAAAAATTAATTTTGATTTCAAAGGGCTACTTTCAAGTCTTTAATTTAAAAATAAAATAAAATTTAAGGAAGTTTCAAAACAAAAAGTCATTCTGAATAGAAAAATCTAAGTGTTTCATTTTACAAAATGAAAAAACAAAACATTTCAACTTCGGGGCAATTTTGTGTTTGTTTCCAATACAAAACAATTTGTCAAAACTCACATAAAGTTGCAACAAGTTTCAGTGTCACCTAATCTGACTTTTTTTTTCCAATGAAAAACACAGAAGAAAAATTTCACCCAACTCTAATTGTGACTCTTGCCAGGACATTCCTGAAGTGGCACAGCTGCTAACTGCCAGTTATACAGGCAAGATGTGAAATCTCAGTCTTGCTTTCTAAACATAACAAACAAACTGTTACTGAATTTTTCCCAACGCTTGGAATTGTCACAGAAGAACAGTGCAATCGTATCCTAATGCTGATTTAGCTGTCACTTTCTTCCTCTAACCTATCGCTTCACAACAATCGTCACAAGCAAATCCAATATCCAGAATAAGTCAAAAGGCCATCCCTAGGCATTTAGCAGATTTAATTTGCTTGATGGTGGAGTCATCTCATTTGAGGTTTTAATTAACTGTTGATTTCCTTTCAATGTGAAACCCCAAGGATCTTGTCTTGGAACTGAGAAAAGGAAATGTAAAGCACATCTTGAAAACATCATTGATTGTTGCACCCTTTTTTGACTGGTGCCAAACTTTTCTGCTTTCACGTGAACTGCAAAGCGGAAGACTAAATTGGATAAATCAAGAATGGAAAGTGTAATAAAATAAATGCAATCCAAGTGTCTAAGGACACATTCCTCCCCCCCCCCCATATATAAAACAACCTTGAAATGGCAAAGTAATCAAATTATCGTCATTTAAACCGCTTTGTCCTGTGACTCCACCAGTCCTCAACTTGTTTGCTAATATACCTGGCTGAATAATGCAAAAATGTTTGTGAATAATTTATTAGTCGATTGATGGACATATAACTGTCTAATAAATTATTCACTACTCAGCCCACTACTCAGCTGGTCGAATAATGACTAAATTATTCATGTTTAATTGAGTCAAGGAAAAATACTAAATTTGTCAGACAAATTATTTGAAATTAATAAAACATATAGAGGCCTTTGCAAACTCAGTATCATCTCTGAGGCATTATTTACTAAATCAGTCATTTTATTTAGATGGTTGAACCACAGTCTCTTTTTACCTAGGCTGTAGCCAGTGATGTTAGGGAACATCTGTGCAGATGAGCAGAAGTTCATTGTAAGATTTAACCACATCTGCCTAAAGATGAAAAAAATAACAGCAGATTACAAGTCTGCATAAACTTTCATCGATCCCCATAAATTCAGGCACAATCCCTCAATTTTACTTTCCCATTGTACAGGTTCTATAGATTCTAAAAGTCTATTACATAACAAACTCTAATGTACAAGGATAATTGCCCACATTTGTACAAATTACTTAATGAGATTATCTGTGTGTTTGCAAATAATTTGTATATAATCACAAATAGAAGCTTCTGGCCAATTCAGCCTATCCCAAGCAATTGCAAGGGTAGGACATGGAGCTGTACAAAACTTGGCTGCTCTGGCTAGGAAAGGTGGGTACTCAAGGGCATGGAACGTGGGTAGCTGAGCAGGTGGCTGCTGCTGCTGTTGATGCTACTGGGGGTTAGATGGCTCCTGGGAGGTAGAGGAAGCTGGCACTGCAGGGGGAGCAGAAGGTGCTGGCACTGTTGGGAAATATGGCTGCTGGATCTTCTGGCATTGGAGTTTATGCTGGAAGGGGAGCCTGGCATAATCTGCTACAGGGTGACAGGAATCCTGGAACCAGTATTGGGTCCTTCACCTTGCGCTGTTGCCTCAATCTCTGTCTCCTGCAGTTACCACTGCCTCCTAGTGGCTCACTGCTGGCCCCGATCCAGCAAGGAGAGAGTGAGTGTTTGGGTGTCTGCTCGGGAGGCAGCCAAAACAGCCTCCAGTGGCCATAATGCATGACGATCAAACTGAGATATGGAATTGCGAGTATCACTCAAGATGCATGAAATTGGGCACCCCCGATTATATAACAGTTCATTGTATGTGTCTGAATTAAATGCATGGCCTGAAGGGGCTTCCATGCCTATGCCATTAGAAAACAATTTTACCATGAAATATCCAAATCTTGAGGGCTTCATCTACCATTCTGTGTCCAATTTTCAAAGACCTTTGAAAGTACACTTAACGTGTTTGTGGACATCCCTATAAATGCACACAAAACCCCATGTTTCTGCATGCCAACAGGTATTTCTGCCTTACTAACTACGTACTTAAGCATATTATGCTTCCAGTAATGCACATTTCATTGTGCAAGTGCAAGATTTTACATGGCAAACAGGTACTACTGAAAGATTGGTGGACACATTTTGATTGCCCTTAAAAAATTTGCTCAGAATTGATGGCAAAGCTGATGGCAAGATAACACCATCTATTTATTTCAAATTACTGTAAATTTTTAAAATTAATTTTGTTACAAAAGTGCTACATTGAAAGAATGTTAAGTTTGCTAAGTTAAGAACTCAACTGTTAGGAAACTAAGGCTGCTCTTGCAAAATAATTTTACCTTGACATATGCAGCCCTAATTTTACCCTCTTATGTGTGTGCGTTACGACATTTCAGGGATTATAAATTGGCCGCATCTCAATGGATTTGTACAGGAACAGAAAAAAGCAACTCTCCTCCCACAGGATTATTTCCTGACAAATGTCAAGTTCCTGGTCCGAGTATGAAAGAAGCTGTCCAAACAAGTGATTGGAAGACATTTTTAACATTCAAAACTAACTGTTTTTTTCCCTAATCCCATTCTCCAAAATGTTTGAACCTTTTTGCTGAAACTTTAAAAAAAAAGAAAAGAAAAGTCAACCTGAAGCAAACAACCAATAGGGAAAAATTTCAGCCTGAATCAATGGTTAAAATGTGGCAAAGTTATAAGCAATTGAAAGCAGGTTTACAATGGGAAGTATTAGGCATTAGGCCCACTTAACTACAGGTGTTATATCGTGCTCTGGCTACCGCGAAACATCTACAAAGGTCCCAAAGCACTGGTCATTGCAAACTGACACATACAATTTTCATTTCAACTGGAACGAGGCACAATGTGCCCATTATCTTCTTTTATTTTAATTTAGCAATAAAAGCTTTGGTTATAGCCATTAGACAAGGGAGAAATCCTTGGCATTAAAGTAAGGAAGAAGGCATATAAAAATGTAAAATAAAGATTAAATTTACTGTGTGAGAGATTAGTAGATTCATATTAATAGAACTTAAAACTAGTTCTAAATAATTAAATGTGATTAATACAAATGGGAAATGATCAGGACATAAAACAAATGGAAGTGAATTGTTCATTTTAGAGCTATCATAAACAGACAACTAATGTTTTAATTTAAATTTTTCAGATTATGACTTAGAGAAATGCCTAGTCGGTTTCACTATTTATAGTACATGTGTAGTAAATTTACTTTTATATTTTCACTTATAATGGTTGGGTGGCAAATATTGCAGAGGAATATTTTGTTTCAAAAGAACTGCTTTCTGTTATTTTTTTTAAATCATGGAAATATTTCTATTCCTACATTTTCTTAAACGTTATCATTAGAAAATATAAAGTTAGGACCCAATTTGACTGTTAGCTTTCGTTTTGCTATTTATGCAATATACCAATGCAATTCCCAGGCTAGTAAAATAAATAAATACAAAATGTAATTATGGAATTTATTTTAGAATCGAAAGAAATCCAACTGAAGCAAGATACATTGCAAGCTTTTTGTTTGTTTGTCATAGTTCTTGACCCTGAAATTCAATTAGGGCTGTAAAAGATATAGCTTGTGGATATAGCCTATTCATGAGCTGATGATAAAACTTAATATACAGACTATTTTGAGCTGCATTTTCCTTTCAATTACATCTGGCCATTCAGACCTTCAGTGGTGTTGCATGGGTATAAATGAGGGTACAAATTATGCTTTTAAGGTTAGCCAGCCAACTGTGATGGATTCTTTTATTAATTTGTATTTAGGGGTTTGTTCAGCATCTAGCAGCACAATGAGGTCCTAGTCCATGACAGGATCTTCTAGACACTATAGCAACACAGATAATAAGTAGTATTAATCATATATTATTATCAGGAACTTGATAGGGAAAAGTACTTATACTCCTCCAGCTCTGTTTGCAAGCCAAGTTCTCCTCACACAAGCAGGACCCATGTATTCTACAACTGCAGGGCTGCACAATTTGCCACAAGATCCATCCCTCTATCACGGAATTGTGCTTCTGAATCTCATCTTTCATTGTTTTTTTAAATTAGATTTTTGCAGAGACGACCTTGAAAGAGTGAACCAAGTGTATCGAATGCAATGATGCCTGCCTTAGTATGCAGACAGGCTGAAACAATAGTTTTGAGAGGTGTGGACTGTCCCATTCATCTTAATCAAGGCCCCTTGGATTCTGTCTCCACAGAATTTGGTGTTTTTCCAAGTCAACACAGATTCCAGCTTTTTGCCACTGCATTCTCCATTTTGCTGAAGACAGTCAAGTCAACAGAGCTCTGTGCACGCACACAGATCCACCCGCACAGAACAGCTTGCAAGACTGCTACCTAAGTGCAAGCAACAGCAGTTTTTTTGGCAAGGTTGAGAACCCTCTAGCTGGCAGATTGAGAAAGCCCACGCTACTCCTACGGCGCTGAAATTGATCAATACAATAGACGAGCATTAAGCCTGAACCCTGCCGCATGGGTTCCCAATCCTGCTAAACTATTATTTATGCAAAGTTGAGATTCTGGATGACAAGTATTCCTCTCAAACACAACATTATAGGCATGTAATGAAACCACACTTGAAACTGATATGTCAAGTAACTTGAGTAGTAAATTAATACTTTCTGAACACACTGATTAAATCCTGTCTATGTCAGTGTACAGAAAGGAAGTTATTTCTAAAGGCAGAAGTATTATATGCTGCATAGTTTGTTTTCTTGAATCTGATCATCAGCACCAAGTTAATTTGTCTTTTATCTGCATTTGTCTCATAGCTTTATGAAAAATGACAGTGTCAATATCTTGCCATTAATGAGCCATGTGACAAATAGAATCCACAGCAGCCTGAAAAGAAGCCAGGAAATTCTTTAGTGTGAAAGCGTCCAGCGGCTGACACAACCACTACACACACATGTTGACAAAAAACTGAACTAGGTGATTTGTAGTGTCCTGGTGATATGTCCAGGATCTAAGATAGACATGGTATTTTTGGAAAACACAGGAAAATGGTTCCCATGCAACTGAATCCTAAAAAGAAAATGTTGTTTAACGCTACACAGGAAGGCCAGACTTTTTTTTATGCCTCCATATCAGACTTTTGTATACATTCTGCCCCATATTTCAGTCATCTTCAGCAAGAAAGTTAAGCACAACAGGCTTTTGGTAGAAGTTAATGCATCATTATAAGTAGCTGGAAAGTGGGTGATACCATAAAGGGAATTCTCAGGGCAACAGAAAGCCTTCTCATTGTAACTTCTGCAAGTTCATACGGAAAAAATAGAGACAAAGTATAAAATACTTTTATTTTTGATTAAGGAAAACAACAAGAGGAGAGAAGCAAAATAAAGCATTCATAAGAAAGTACAGCTCATGTTTCCTCTGTACAACCATATGAACTCTGAGAATCAAATAAATATGGTCTCCTTGCACACAGGTGGACAACGTCAATTTACAAACCCCGGAATACTCTTAAACCGTAAAGAATTTTGTGGGAAAAGCAAGCTTCATTCTATTAAAGATTGACTTACATCAGGGATGAATGTGGCCCAGTGTATTATAAATGAGGCAATTTCTTTGGTGCTTTTTTTTTTTTTACTATAGTTAACTTGGGGTAAAGCGTACCTCTGCCTAGACAGAAAAGGAAATCTCTGAGCATAGAAAAGTCCTGGAGAGTCTCCTTTCCAGGCATGAACACAAGATTTTTTAATGTTCTTTCTCCCGCTTTTAACTCCTGATTTTATCCAAATTAGGGGTTTGCTCTTTTTCCTATTAAAAGGATCTCTCATTGATTTTAGCAGTAACAGGATAAGATGCCATCCAATAATGGACAATAGTTATACTTAATGTTGCACCAGTCATAACTTTAAAATCTGCAGCAACATCTTACAAACCAATTCCAAGAAAAATCTGCCAGGCTCCTGAGTTTTGCATGAACATGCAAGAACACTGTCGGGCAAGTTGAGCCCTTACCAAACTGCTGGAAATAGTGCAGGAAGAACTACGCAACATGGTTTCAGATAAAACTAATGGCTACAAATGTCCCATAACATATTTTCAACGTACCAGGAAAACAATACAAAGAGTCAGAGACATCTTTTCTCTGAATTCAAGACTGAATCCTTGGAGTGTAACATTTCCCATGCATAGATGCACCTTCTGAAATGATGTAATATTATTTTCAGAGTGCATGCAAGTTATATTTTGCTTAATGATACCTAAAAGTATTTCAATTTCATAGATGAGACCATAGCATTTTCATTGTTCACAGTGTAGATTCAAAATTTTCATTAGGCAAAACTATCTGCTTGTGTGCATGACATTTTGTTATAGATAACAATTTGAGGATAAAAACATTTGTAAAATAGAAGAATCCAGATGAACATTTTTCATTCAGAACGGGAAGTAAGGAATCTACTTTTTCAATCATTCTCCTTCATACAGAATATTCACAGCAGGAGAAGCAAATGTAGAAAAAGAAGTGCAAAAAATTCAGAGAATTTAGCGTGCCTAAAACAGAGGAGGTAGAAGCTTCAAATTGATCTGACTTATAAAGAATCAAACTTTACACTAAACAAACAGCACCACTGATTTAGCCCAAAGCCCTGACTCTTTCTGGTACAAATACATTAGAATACCAACTTATCTCACACAGCTTTTATATCATGCTTTTCATGTTATGCTCAATATTAATCAAAGTCCCTATGAAACCAGAAAGTTCACAGAATATTTCTCACAATTATTGTTAAATCAGAGGCCCTGACTCAACACCATTTTGGCTAACATGACACAAAAGCCTATATAAAGCCACATAAGATGATTTTCCAGGATTTTTGTGACTTCTGCAGTACAACAACCAGATGAAACATCTTCAGAGATTCAAGGACAACTGGACCACTGCTAAAACCAGGAGAACTTAAGAGCTACAGTCAATTTCTAGGAGTCATCAAAAGATCATGTTAGCAGTATTGCTTGTCAGGGAACTGTTCTATCGCTTTAAAATACTGTTGCTATCATAAAATATTGTCTCATTATGAATCAAGCCAGCTGGAAGTTAACAGGAAACTAAGTAGGTGAAAAGATACAAAATTCAGGAATGCCTGAGAGTATGTAAACTCTTCTGATTCATTCACTGAAATAAAATGTCATTATTGAACCAGCATAAGGTGTCCTGCCTCCCTGTTAAGCATTGTGGCAGAACTAAATTACCTTAAGACAACAGTGTAATTTGAGGAAAGGAAAAAGAAAAACAGAAAGACTCTGTGCTTAAGTAAAATGCTCTAGATCAGTGGTTCTCAACCAGATGTCTGAGGCCTCCTGGGGGGGCCCAGGAGCAGGCTTCAGGGCATCCGTCAAAATAAACCAAAGAGCAGGGCTGGGGTTAGAGTCGCTGGGGTGGAGGGAAGAAAGCCAAAGCCTGAACCCTGCCGCATGGGTTCCCAATCCTGCTTAGAACCACTAGCACTACTGTCATGCAAATAGCAATAGAGCGGAGGCAACAAATGACCTGAATCAGCCACGTTACACATACGGATAACAATCGACTGCCTAAGAGACTTCTATACAGTGAACTTGAAAAAGGGAGTAGGAAGGTTCCATTCCAAACTCTGCTACAAGGATTGCATCGAGCAGCACATACAGTCTGCCTGGTTGGATTTAATAACCTGGAAAGATACGGCCCATGACAGGCGAGCTTGGCAGTCAGCTATGAAGGAAGCAGAACAAGCAACAGAATATTGTCGTGCCACCTTGTCCGATAGTACGAGGGAACTAGATACCAACTTGCCCTGGAACATCTTCTGAACCTTACATCTGGAAACTGATTTCCATTTGCAGTCATACTCGAATATGAGCGACATCATTATAATTGTAATAATTACTAATAGTGCAGTACTTCACCAGGTTTCTCATAGTCCCCAAGTTCATTAACTTATGAACCTTGTAGCTGCAGGCTGCTATAATAGGGAGAAATGTAAAGGGGAATCTCAGCTTTCTTAAAAAATTAAATTTCAGCCCTTTTCAGTGCAAAGGACCCCCACGGAAATGTAAATTGATGCAAAACTGATCACTGGGGTTGAAAAACTTGTCACTAATTTTTCCTGAAGATCACAGGCTACACACAGAGTCTTCCCAGATGGCTGTTGGGATCCACTCTCTTGATTTCTGGAAAGTCCCACAGCTATAAAAGGCAATGCCACCTATGCTATCACTGATCAAAGTAGGACCACCAGCCAGCTGCCTGTAGCTGAACAGCTATGAAGACCTGAGGCTGCGAAAAGTGTGAGGCAGTACTACCTATTGGACTAAGTGATGAATAATTATTTATTTTGTCCTACAGTTTTTCTCTGAGAACTCTATACTAGAGCCTGCTTCCGCATTATATCCAGACCTGTTCTCAGATTTTACCAGGATTTGTAAAGTGTTCTCTGGTCAAGGCTTTTTAAGGGGTTCCTGTCCCATTGTAGAAAAACAATTAATGAAATGTTCTCCAGTTTACAATGAGGATTGCTTTGGGTGTAACTGAAGGGAGTATTGGTCTTTAAATACTTGTTTCTTGGAAGATATCCCAACTTAGAAAATGTTAGGGTCCTGAGCCTTTCCTAGATCGTGGAAATTAGACATATATTGCACATCCAATCTTCCAATCTGCTTCTCTCCACCAGAAAAAAGGCAAAATGTAAATTGGCTACTCAGTGATATGAAAGCAGACATCAGAACAACATTTCCTTCTTCTGTTTTGCTTTTTTATATTTACATATCTGTAGTTCAATTTTATGTAGAATAGTATCAGTTTTTGCTAAATCTTTACATACCAATTTCTGCAGCATGACTGATGACTGGATTTTGGGGGACAAACATCAGAGTGCTCAAGGAGTTTGCTGACCAGTCTAAACACTCTTGTATCTTATATCACTAGTTTATTATTTTTTCATTTCTGACAGTTTGGCCTCATTTGCTGGGTCATTAGTGTAACTGGACTGCACAGGTGTCTGGCTTTTCTTTAACAAAATTTATAAGAGAAGGAAGTTAGTGATATGAACACAGCTAACAAAATGTGAAGCACAGCAAAGAGCATTAGACAAGGCTCATTCTTCTGTGAAGCCTCTGTTTTAAAAGGGAACGTTTCCCTAATATTAGTTTGGATCCTAAAGTAAATGGCAAAACTCACACTCACGGGAACCAGGATTGTGCCATAGAATTGATTCCATGAGGTGTCTTCCAACATCCTGTCATTTTAAAATCTTCTTACTCGTGTTTGCATTTTATTTCGTTAATAAACAGTCTCCCTCCTCTCGGTTCTAGTGCCTGGGCCCATGACTGTCAGGAGGTGCAAGTGCAGGGAAACTCCTGCTCTCGCCCTGCATCCCTGGACTGGAGATTGCTCACCTCACGTGAATCTTTGGCAAATTTAGGTGCCAAACTCTAACGAGTCTCTACTGAGCATGTGCAAAACTGCAGTTCTTCAGAGGCTTATGACTTGGCCAGATTTGGGCAAATTTTCACGGGGACAGCAAACAGCACATTCCTGAAACCTGGGCAGGCACCCTGCCAAATTTCAAGCCCTTGTTGCAAGGCATAGAGACATTAGAACTTCTCAGCTAAGCAGCTGTAAGAATTTTTTAACAAGAGTAGAACAATGTATTTTCTCTTAGTCTCATTTTTGGAAATGGCTGACCTGTTCTAACTAAAATGCTTTTTAAAAATTCAGCCTGAAGCACACACTCAGCATGGAAAATTTCAGCTCGAACAGCTGAAGTTTCGCAAAGTTATACGGAACTGAAACCAGGGTGTTTGGCAAAGTTATACGGAACTGAAATGGCAACCGTCAGGAGACCTGTACTATACGGCATGCTCCCAGTTTCACCTATAATACATGCGGTAAAAGCTTCCAGAATCATTGTTTATCTTAAGTGTATTATGTACCATCTGTAGCATACAATATAATAAAGGTACTTCATATGTACATTGTTCAGGTAGGTGAATAATGAATGATTAGGGGAAAACTAAAAGACTTGACAATGAACTGACATGTTTCCACATTTACTACCTAATTATTACCATTCTTACCTAAACAGAGGTAATCATGTTTAACAACCCATCTACTGCAGGAAACTGTAGTCAAGTTTAGGACAAGAAGGTAGTAGCCATGACAGCATTACCAGATCAAAGATTTTAGCTGAATCAAAACAAAGGCAACTCCTGTGTATTGATTACTCTCCTGGACTGCAAATTATCACTGATTACTTTGAGAAGAGAGGTGTTGATGGCTTGCTTCCTTCCATTAGCCTGGAATAAAGTCAGAAATATATTTCATAAACAGAAAACAAAAGTGCTGCTGTGCTGCTTAAACATTTCAAAGATTTTTTTCTTTTGTAAACAGTTACAAAATGGCATGTCAAAACTAAATGGAGTCGAATTCTTCTCTGTTCTGTGCTGCCCCAATAAAGCAATGGATTTGTATCTGGACAAATTTTGTCCCATAATATGGATTGATAATCTTTTAAATGATACACACTGAATGAATTGCAAAGCTAATCCTTTGGAACACTGAGGGTATATCTCTAAACTGCAGAGCGGATTATAACTCCCAGCCTGGGTAGAGAATCTGCACATGGTGTATGTTGGGAGAGGGCTAAAGGAGTTTGATGGTAGATTCCGGCTGGTCTTCACTAAGAGGATAAGGCAACCTAAATTACACTACTCCAGCTACATGAATAATGAAACTGGAGTCAAGGTAGCTTAGGTCAACTTACCTCAGTGTCTTCACTGAGCTGAGATGACAGGAGACACTCTCCAGTCAACTTCCCTTACTCTTCTCAGGGCACTGAAGTTCTTGGGTCAACCGGAGAACACTCTTCCATTGATTTAGCGGGTCTTTGACTGCTAAATCGATCTCTACTGCATGGACTGCAGCACTGTCGATCTCCCTGTAGCTCTGCCTGAGCTAGCATGCTAAAAATAGCAGTGAGGATGTTGTGGCCCAGGCAGCAGCTCAGGCTAGCCATCTGTGCCCAAGCCCACCCAACCACTCAAGTCTGATCTCAGGCGGCTAGCCCAAGCTTCTGCCCTTGCCAAAAAGGCAACACTGCTATTTTTTGGTGTACTAGCTCAAGCAAATCAAGCACAAGTCTCTCATTCCAGGCTGAGAGACCTGCTCCCAGCTGCAGTGTAGACATTCCTTTAAAGGCTTAGTCCTCCTGCATGTATTAAGCTTGAGTACTTGCATATGGGGTGTCCGGGGGGAGAGGTCAATAGGAGTTTGATGAAGATGACTCAAGGATACCCACTGAAATATAAAGCCTACACCCTCTAAGTGCATAGTTCAAATAGTTCATTCTGTATTGACCCAGAAATTGTTGTCTGATCCTTGGAGATCTCAGACAATATCTTACAGGACAAGTTTCCATACCGCGAAATCATTTCTATTGGCATTCTTGGCAGAGAGGCCAACCTCTGAATTGGCACAAATAGACAATCCTGGAGGAGAGTGCTCCACTACAAGGCTGGTGCACCTTGATGGGGTAATTTGAAGGAAAGTTGCACAGTTACCATCCAGGCTATACTTGTTTTGCTCAATAAACTGAGGATTTCAGTCCCCAGAGTGGTCATTCTAATCTCTCTTACAAGCAAGCAATTCACCTTTTCTTTAAGAACATGCATGTTCATAACAGACCTCTTTGTAGCATCTCTTCTTAAAGCAAAACCTGAGGAAATGCATCAGTTTTGTATATGATAATGAAAAATAGACTTCAGCCCCTTAATTTGCTTGTGCACTGGACAATGAGAAAAACACATAAATGAGGGGTGGGGAAATGATGAGGCAAGACTAAATACCTGAAATCTCAAGTTTTTTCCTCTGGGATCCTACATCAGCATCATCAATGTTCCTAATGTAGTTCTCATAAACCAATTCCTTCTGAAAAAGACAGGATGAAGCAATACAGTCAAAAGAAGCCATTCTCAAAATATCTCTACTTCCAGCTGAAATAAGGAAGTGTGGAGGTACTGGAAAACAGCGAAAGTCTTCTAGAAAATGTCATGTTCTTCATTAAAGATTTTTGCAATGAAATTTTAGGTTTATTTAATACAAAACAGTTCATCGTTTTCTAGTAGTAATCCCTTCCTAACAGTCCAAATTAGATGAATGTTTTGGATCTTACTTCAGGAGAACTGTCAGGTAGATTTTGCTGTATTGTTTTACCAAGATTTGTCAGTTTTGCCTCCTTTACATTTAGTTTTCTCTTTTTGAGATGAACTGGTTTAGGAGAAAAAAGAGAACTACCAGCCCACATTTTAGCTCCAAAATCCCTAATCAAACCAAACCTGAACAGTATCCTACTATATCTGTGTGAAACTGCATACAACTTTTGACTTTTTTTTCATGACACTGTCCTCAATTTCATTTAATCCATTTTCAGCCCCTTGAGGTGACACTTTCTTGCAGCTATTCTCAACAGAGGATAATTTGGCTGATAAAGCCCATGCAAAGCAACATTTCATATACTTTCACACTGAAAGCAATTTTGTTTGATAATGGGCCCAGACAATTCAGAGCAAGCTATTTAACTCTTCTTAAGCCTTATACTTCCATGGTCAGAAGGGAGGCAGGCAGTGAATTCTGGGGTACTTCTGACTGGGACAAGCTCCAAAGAGGTGAAATCTAAAAAAGATTCCAGAGCCAGAGTCCAGCAGACAATCCTCAGGCCCCACTTTACTGCCACTTGTGATATTACTAGCAAAGGGTCAGAAAGCAGTAGTTGATGGTTAGGGGAAAGGAGAGGGCTTGTTTTGGGTCAGTGAAGAAAGGAATTGATGTTCTTGGGACACTTGTTGGGAATGATGAGGGTGGGAGTGGAGAAAAAAGGGAGAGGAGAAGGGGGAAAAGAAACATCTGAAGTATTGAACAAGCATCCATAGTTTGCTACCTTTCTCCAAATCAAACTTCTAACCTTTGGAGGTTTGCCGATCACAAATTGTAGTTATGAGCCAGATCAGCTGGTGTAAATCAATAAAGAGCGCCTGAAGTCAACAGAGCTATGCTGATTTACACTGCACTTGGATACGCTCCTTCATCTTCACATGGTTGGCAGATGTATAAAGTGTGGTTTAGTATGTGGCACATGAAGATATGTTCACTAGAGGAAATTTATTAACAATAAGTATTTGTAAGAACATAAGAATGGCCATACTTGGTCAGCCCAAAGGTCCATCCAGCCCAGCATCCTGTCTACTGACAGTGGCCAATGCCAGGTGCCCCAGAGGGAGTGAACCTAACAGGTAATGATCAAGTGATCTCTCTCCTCTGACAAACAGAGGCTAGGGACAGCATTCCTTACCCATCTTGGCTAACAGCCATTAATGGACATAACTTCCATGAATTTATCCATTTCTCTTTTACACCTGTTATATTCTTAGCCTTCACAGCCTCCTCAGGCAAGGAGTTCCACAGGTTGACTGTGCACTGTGTGAAGAAGAACTTCCTTTTATTTGTTTTAAACCTGCTGCCCACTAATTTCATTGGGTGGCCCCTAGTTCTTCTATTATGGGAACAAGTAAATAACTTTTCCTTATTCATTTTCTCTCCACTACTCATGATTTTATATACCTCTATCATATCCTCCCATTAGTCTCCTCTTTCCCAAGCTGAAAAATCCTAGCCTCTTCAATCTCTCCTCATATGGGACCCATTCCAAACCCTTAATCATTTTAGTTGCCCTTCTCTGCCCTTCTAAAGCCCGTATATTTTGTTTCAGATGAGGAGACCACATCTGTACGCAGTATTCAAGATGTGGGTGCACCATAGATTTATATAAGGGAAATAAGATATTCTCCATCTTGTTCTCTATCCCGTTTTTAAATAATTCCTAACATCCTGTTTGCTTTTTTGACTGCTGCTGCACACTGCGTGGACGTGTTCAGAGAACTATCCACAATGACTCCAAGATCTTTTTCCTGAGTAGTTGTAGCTAAATTAGCCCCCATCATATTATATGTACAGTAGTGGTTATTTTTTCCAATGTGCATTACTTTACATTTATCCACATTAAATTTCATTTGCCATTTTGTTGCCCAATCACTTAGTTTTTTGAGATCTTTTTGAAATTCTTCACAGTCTTCCTTGCTCTTAACTACCTTGAGCAGTTTACTATCATCTGCAAACTTTGCCACCTCACTATTTACCCCTTTTTCCAGATAATTTATGAATAAATTGAATAGGATTGGTCCTAGGACTGACCGTTGGGGAACACCACTAGTTACCCCTCTCCATTCTGAAATTTACCATTTATTTCTACCCTTTGTTCCCTGTCTTTTAACCAGTTCTCAATCCATCAAAGGATCTTCCCTCTTATCCCAGGACAACTTAATTTATGTAAGAGCTGTTGGTGAGGGACCTTGTCAAAGGCTTTCTGGAAATCTAAGTACACCATGTCCACTGGATCCCCCTTGTCCACATGATTGTTGACCCCTTCAAAGAACACCAAGAGATTAGTAAGACATGATTTCCCTTTACAGAAACTATGTTGACTTTTGCCCATTAATTTATATTCTTCTATGTGTCTGACAATTTTATTTTTTACTATTGTTGCCCAGTACTGACATTAAACTTACCAGTCTGTAATTGCTGGGATCACCTCTAGAGCCCTTTTTAAATATTGGCATTACATTAGCTATCTTCCAGTCATTGGATACAGAAGCTGATTTAAAGGAGGGAGAATAATCATGGATTAAATTAAGAAAAACTACACACTTCAGTCGAGATTTATCATCTAACTAGAATGAGGATTTAGCAAGACTCTTTACTGTGTCCATTTATATTTAATGTTTCTAGAAAAAAAAATCCCACCACTACTCCAATGTGATATAAAATGGAAAGCCTGAAATGTGTGAAAATCTATGGAGTCTTCCGTATTAAGGAAGGTTTTTTTCCCCCTTCAGAATTTTTTCCTGTTAATTTAACTTTCAAGTAGAATGAATAACTATTATAAGTGTCAGTTCCATTCCACACAGACCTAATGGTATTATAATATTCATATACATCAACTCTCCATTGCCATCTTTCTCCCCAAAAAAGTCTCTCTCTTACACAAAACATCCTAATGCAGCACAGACTCCTTAGAGATGAAAATTTTCAGTCCTCGAGTTAAATATTGTATAGATATCAATATCAAAATAAATGCTATTGAGGACTAAATAAAAAAGAACAACTGCCCAATTTGATCAAGCCTCCAAAATCAAAATTATCTGAGTCTGAAGCAGAATCACAGGTTTTTGCTGAAACTGCAGTCACAGAGTTAGTAAAAGACAAATATTAATTTACTAATTAATTTACTAATTAAATTTACTAATGATGCATTTACTAATGATACATTTACTAATGATACATTTTAGTATACTAAGGAAAAGTGTTTTTACCTATCCCAGGTTAATATTAATGAGCTGAATAGCATGTAGTAATGTTTCTTTTTCCCATACTAAGTTAGTGATCAGAACATTCATGTACAAACTATTATTTATTTATCTACTCCCTGTCCAATATATGTATTTAAATTGGGCCAGTATCAGTGGTATTTATGCACTGAAATACAAGACTTTTGATACTAAGTATCATCTTATTCAGACAATAGTCTCTGCTCAATCCTCCAACAGGTTATTTACCGAGGTGATCTATAAGTAGCTTTTCTTTTAACCCTTCTTCCTGGGGAGATCTATCTGAGAGAATGAGGATTTGTTCCTAATGAGGGAATGCTGGATAAGTCAAATGATTGTTCTCTTGAGTTCCACAGCCACAAAGCATTCAGGAAAGTCTCATCAACAGTTCTGATGAAGAGCTGAATCCTGTCTGTTGAGCATAGTATTGTAGAAGGAGGCACTAGCAAGATGGTAGGGATGTCCTTAGATTGTCTGGTCCTAACCCACTGAGTCCTTTGAAAATGAGAAACAGGATTTTGAATGGAACCCAACACCCAGTGAGGAACCAGTATAGGAACCTAGTGGAACATATCTATAATGTGACCACTTTACTTATTCCATTTAGGACGTGCACTGCTATATTATGGGCCAGCTGTAGCTTCTATCTCCTTCGTCGGAGATAGGTAGACAGATTATTACAATTTTATATCTGAAGTCGCATATACTTGGGCCACATTCATGGGAAGCAAATGTAATTTTGATTTGGAAAAAAAGTGTTTTGATCACTCTTGTGACCTGCACGTTCACCTGCAGAGTGCTGTTGAGTATGACTCCTGGCCTCTTACCTGGGGATTAATGGGCAGGTTTCCTTAACTGAGGCACAAACATGGATTCTGGTAGGTGTCAGAAACGCCTCTCTCTTCTCACCAGCATCACCCCTTGTCCGCCAAGGTTGAGTTTGAGCAAGTTGTTCATCCATATTCTTATTTTTTGCAAACATGGGGTAAAGTAGCCAACTATATTGTCTGATTCAGGCAACAAGTATGGATCTGCATTTTCAAAGGCACGTTTGGGGGAAAAGCACCCAACTGTCATTTCCTGTCAATGGGATGTGGGCACCTAATTCCATCAGGCACCTTTGAAAATCATAACCTACACATATGATGTATCTATGTGCCATCACCATATGGTTGGCATTTGAACCCATACCATCTCGTAATATTCTCTGGTGGATTAGTACAGATGTTGAGCATTTAAATTTTCTTTGTTTCTGTAGTTGTTGTAATTGATTATATGGTCCTGGTCTACTTTCAGGAACTTAATGAAAATGGCACTGGTATGGTGAAATATAACAACATTATTTAGTTCTTTTCTTTGTCCTTCTCTTCCCCTCCCCACTTTATTCTGTACTAAAGTGACAGAGAACTCACTTTTAAAAGCAACTGTACAAAGTTAGGCATGATTTCAGTTATGTGAGCCTCAGGGGCTCAATGAAATAATATGAACAGATGTCTGAAATCTCATAAGGCATGTGACAATGGAAGGACGGGAATAATGTAACCAGATCTGACAAGATCCAGTTTGGTCTGAAAGTTTCTAATATTCCTATTACCAAGAGCATCATCTTTGTCTTTTCTAACCTGTGCTTTAGATTATAGTTCATAAGCAATGCACTATTAATGACCTCTCAATTAGAGTTAGTACTATAAGCTAATGCCATTTTTTCCATTTATATTTTTTTATTTCCAAAAGACAAGGAATGACTTAGACACAAACAAATACAGTTGGATACCAATCTTAAAAGCAAAGCATTCATATATGTTAAATTTTAAGTAGAGAATCTTTCAATCAGATTAATTATACTTGCACAGGGAGAAGGTCATATTCTAATTTCAGATCTAGCAGTATAAATCAGAGTAAATCCAGCTTTACTCTGGTATAGATGAGATCAGGATCTGGTCCAGGCTAATAATGTACTCTCAATGCTATCTATCTTACCCTTCAGGCAAAAAAATATTCTTTTTTTAATTTGCCACTTTGCCTAGCCCAGCGCATAAACCTCCATCAATTTCGATTGTGAAGCTTAGAGGGTGAGGGTCTTTGTGTTCTGTTTGTCCAGCACCTGGAACAAAGGGATCCCTATCCATGACTGGATCTCCCAGAGTATGTCTAAACAGCAAAGAGAAACCCACAGCTGGCCCATGTCAGCCAACTGGGGCTCACAGGGCTATTTTCATTACAATATAGATTTTTGGGCTTGGGCTGGATCCCCAGCTCTAGATTCTGTGGGGTAGGAGGATTCCAGAGTGTGGGCTCCAGCCCAAGTCCAGAAGTCTACATAGCAATGAGACAGCCCTACAACCTGAGCCACACAAGCTGGCGTCAGCTGGCATGGGCCAGCTGTGGGTTTTTCTTTGCTGTGTAGACATATCCCTAGGCACCACAGCAATATTAATAAATAACAATTAATAACATTCAAGCTTCTTGTTGTCTTCCATTTTTGTTATTATCTTTGGGAGCTAAGATCAGGTTATTTAGGTGTTTAAATATGGATTTAGGTGCCTAATATTAGGCTCTCATGTCAGAAAATATTTCCCTATGTTAAGATCATACAGCAAATCAGTGGCAGACTTGCTAGTAAAATCCAGGATTCATAACTTCCTCATTCCCAGATATATATAACATAGTATGGATAAAGAACATTGGGGCAGGTATGGTAGTGAAACAGAGGATACTGTGCTGCTTAGCCTGCAGTTGCCAAGCTAAAAAAGAATATTTTGAAAATCTGGAGATTTGCTTCTGTAATTAGAATGCTCAGCTGAGCACAACATTTTTGCTCACAAAATCCCCAATTCCAGTTGCACTAGTAAAATAGCTTTAGTAAAAATTCCAGCTCTATGAAAGAGGCATATCTGCAGGTTTGTAAGAGGAGGGATAGCTCAGTGGTTTGAGCACTAGCCTACTAAACCCAGTGTTGTGAGTTCAATCTTTGAGGAGGCCATTTAGGGATCTGGGGCAAAAAATCTGTCAGGGAACAGTACTTGGTCCTGCTAATGTAGGCAGGGGAGTGGACTCAATGACCTTTCAAGGTCTTTCCAGTTCTATGAGATAGGCTTATATTTAAAATACTCCTATTTATATATTTTTGAACACTTGTGCAACCTTCAACTGTATTTGTTTTGAAAATTTAGCCCTGAGTGTGTGTATTTTCTTCTACCATTTGGTACATTGCCATCATATTCCAAATGACATGGCACATGGTAGATTTATGCACCATGAAGCAGACACTGCAGGGGTTTTGTGTATTTGTGTCTTGTTTCCAGTTAAACAATACACAGGGGACTGTCACACTAACAAGGTATATAATGATTGACTTGTTCAGCCTCCTTGAGACTTTTTTTCAATATAGTAGAAACTTCAATAAACAGGAAAATTATATTTGAACAGATGTTTGCTTTGAATAGCTGTACTGTATTTGTTTCATTTTCTGAAAAGTATATCAGGTTCATTCCTATATAAAGAAGCATTTAGTTCTGAGCAATTTCAGTCATAGATTAAGCCATACTTATATATTTTTGCATAGTTCACATTACATTTTGCCATATGTGGGATATCCTTTGTAATTTTGATAAACATAGGATTTACAGTGAGAGGGAGGGGGTTAGCACACTGCAGCAGATTGTGTTGTATAGGAACACAGGACTTGTCAGAAGGCACAAATAGCAGCACCATCATAATGGATTGATCCACTGCCCCCAGGAGTCAATGGAAAACTCACATTGGTTTCAGTGAGCATTAGACCAGGCTCTCCGTCAATTCTGTAATGCTGTAGATGAGGGAGGAATTTCTTTATAAACTCTGTGGCAATAAGTTTAGCCCTTAATCGGGGGATCTGTTGTCCCTTATGTTATGTGACAATAGTTAAGAATCACTGTCTTCCAACAATGAACAAGAACCTTTATTAAAATAAGGAAAATAGTCTTAATCCTTGAAGTCTTTCTCTCTAGGTCTCAGCTGCAGAGTTTCTACCTAGAATCTTCCCCAGACCCTGTCCTGCCTGGTTTTCTGCTACAGATTCAAAAAACCACAGCCTACAACATCTTTCCCCCTTATTTGCTGTATGAACAATCTTCACCAAGAATTCATATTTAACACCAAACTATAGATCCAGACAAGTCACCATTTTCAGCACTAGTCCCAGTCGGCTCCTCTTCTGGCCTGTTGATTCATTTGCATTGTCAGATCCCAAAGGGGTAGACTCCTGCTCAATAAGTGTAAGGATCTTCCCAAAAGGATTTTCTCCCTTTACAACAGCTGGGTAAGAGGCTCATTGCTAATAGGGCCACACTACTATTCAGCTGAGTTCTGAAACAGCTGAAGATGCCACTTTTTTCATCTACACTGAGTGTTTTGATCAGCCTCAACCATGTAGGACCTCCTACTGCAATTAGCTACAACTAGTGCTAACAGTTGTGGTAGTCCAGTATTTTTCCTCATTCTGTTTTTTCATCTCTGGATCTCCTGAATTAAATGTGATTAAACTGCACTGCAGTGGTTGAAAGAGAAAGCCTAATCCTTCCTAGATTTGGCATCTCTCAACCTCACATCCTCTAAACCGAATACTTAGGAATATACATTTGACTGGATTTTCTGATCTGTCAACCTGTAATCAGCTGAGCTGGGCTGACTCTGATGGCAGGTGTGGCTATTGGCTTAAATAGCTCAGCAGAGCTAATATTTTTGGTGAAGTAAGCTGTAGTGCTTTCTCTACCAGATAATTGCCCTGAAGCCAATTCTTGCTTGAAGTCACTCTGTATCCCAAAATCTTGGAATTCCCAAGTCCTGAGCCCCCTCCCACATGCAAACAGCCCCAGCAGCAGCCAGTGCTGCTGGCCCAGGGATTACCTGATCTGCTCTGGCAGACCGGGAACCAGCCACACCGGCCACTGCAGAAGTCACAGAGGTCATGAAAAGTCACCAAATCCATGACTTCTGTGACGACATGCAGCCTTAGTTATTAGATACGTAGGTCCCTTTTCTTCACCCAAGCTTACTGCTCTCCTTTTCTGGGATGTATTGGGTAATCCAGTTTTTTCTTTCCAGACTCTTCCCAATCAAAAATATTAGTTTAGAGTAAAGGGAGTTCAAGTTTCTTACCATCAGATTGCCCATTTGAAGACATTGACAGGTTGGACATCAAGAAAAACGTTCTGTCAGGGTAGTTAAGCATTGAAACAAATTGCTAGGGAGTTTGTGGAATCTCCCTCACTGGAGGCTTTTAAGAACAAGTTAGACAAACACCTGTCAGGAATGGTCTAGTGCAGGGGACTGGACTAGATGACTTCTCATGGTTCCTTCCAGACCTACACTTCTATGATTCTATATTGAATGCTAGCATTGTCTACAAGTCTATTGACTATACCAGTCAAAGTTGCATAACATCTATGGAATGTATTGTTCTTCCTGCCACCAAAATCTATGCAGCCAAAGAGCAACACAACTCCAAGAATGTCTAGAATTACAGCCTGGAGCAGTAAGTGGAGCCAGACACATTAGTCCCTTCTGTATAGATTTGACACAACCTATTGAACACCATTGTCATGATTTTCCTAAAACGTCAATGTTGGTTTTGCATGATTTAAGGATTCGTTGTCATCTAACTGGGTCCCTACATCTAATGGAATTCTGCACTGATGGAAAGAACATTACAAGCACTGAATGATCAGCAATTTAGGGAGACAGAGAGCAAGATCCTCAGCAGGGGTAAATCAATGTAGCTCCATTTTAGTCAATGGAGCTATACTTACTTACTCTAGCTAAAGTTCTGACAATGTAGCTCTCTAGGAAGAGTAGCCTTTGTAGGTGAACTAAGATGGCGGAGGACATACTCATCCCACTCTGTATGCATAGAATGAAGCCCAAGAGTCAGTTTCTACCTGTTAAAATTCTCTTGCACAGAAGAAAACACTAGGTTCCTGGGCAAAGTGTTTCTTATGTTCTGCCACTGTGTGGTGATCTATCTGTTGTTGTACATTTCAATTTACATAAACATGCCGTAGTAATAAAACAGTTGTAACATTCAGGATATGCATTGTTCATTGAAATTACGTGGCAGCAGATGCTGAACAACAGTGTGGGTAAATGGCAAATATCTTAAAAATCATAGGCCAAATCCTGCTACAATTAGACAGGTATAGATCCAGATTATCTCCATGAATCTGAAACAAGGACTTCAATTCTCCACGACTTTGCACCCCGTGACCCTATGCCCATGTAAAGTGTATGGATGGAAGGGAAAGTCAGCAGGGCAGGAGTGGAGGGGAGACATGCATTGTTCCCCCATTGAATCTATGGAGCTCAAGCTGTCTTATCTTTTCACACCCTTTTCCCCTGCTGTGGCGATTCAACTAAAAGTAGTCTCCCTAAAGCAGCAGTTAAGTTTCCACTACCAGTGTGAGCTTTGTCATATTGCAGTATGCAATATTTATTCTCCTTATTTTTCAGTTTAAATATTTCGCTTACTATAATGTTTTTCGTATTCTATATCCCTAAAAACACACGGTATGTGCATTGCAGATGCAAGGATCAATACCTGACACCTCCTTTTTGCAAAGATTCTTTCTAATACTTAACCAATGAGTAAATCTCCTCTCCTTTAGCATAGCTGACTTGAGTGGTCTGTGTCCCTACAATCATTTCTTCTAGTGGAATTCTAGAATGGAAATAAGTTCTTCTAGCTGTGGTGACAGCTATCTTTCACAGTTGCCAGGGATGGCCAGGCTCTCTTTCCCTCCCAGCTCCATCAGCCGTCTTTGATTCGTTTCCCCCAGTTGTTGTGTTTTAATACTTCCATATCTTTCATGGTTACCACCCAGGAGAAATGTTAGCAGTCAAACTTCTCTTCCACATTCAACCTGCCCTTTCAGTGCTCCCGCTCCATAAAAGAGGCTGTAATACTTGGTGACATTCTGCACCAGCAGTTCTGTTTCCTGAGGCACAAAATTAGGTTTCTTTTCTCATGCAGTGGAGCATGTATTTGTGATCCTAGATTCACTTCAGAGACCATAGACAAACCAGCAGTAGCAGCTGTAGTAGCTGCAGTGATTCCACCAGCAGCAAAGTCTAAAATAAGATTGTCACCTGCAATGGCAGCCACCAGTATTAATTAGGAATGGAGATAGGGTTCCACTGGGTCTCTTTATTAGCATAACAGCACAATGAGAGAATGCTTTAGATTCAGCAAGTGTCTATAATGTTTCTGGATCCAAAATAGAACTCTTTTACCCCAATGTTGTGCAACTTTTCTGAAACTGCTGGTTTGTCTCAGAGTGCTTATCCAGATCTGGATCTGGATCCATACTTTGCAGCTTGGCTTCATCTCCAGTATTTAGGAAACTGCAAAAGGTCCAAGCGTAAGTATTACTCTGGATACACTGTTAAGAAGAAAAATTTGGGCCCAGTTACAAAGGGAGAGTAAAATGCTACCAGTCTGACTGTTCCACTGATCACTCTCTTTTTGCATGGAAGTAAGGCACCAGTTCAGCTCGATACTTGAGAACATGTCTAACTTTAAACACGTGAAGAGCCCCTTTGAAGTCAGTATTCACAAGACTAAAACTGGGAAAATGCTTGAGTACCTGGATAAATCAGGGCCTTTATGACCACCCAAGATGTAAAGCAAGGCAGAACCAGATCCTAGGCATTTCCTAGGACCATTATTTGAATCCATTGGTAACAGTCATAAAAACTTTCCCCAATTTTAAAGATGAACTGAAAACCTTTTTGTTGCCAAGAACACAGTACTGGCCCCTGAGGTTTCTCTGCTGTTTCTCTTGCTATACATACTTCAAGCAGAGCAGCAGCTACTTTCTTTAGTGATGGCAACAACTGCAGCAGGAGAAACAAAGAAACCTGGAGGCCTGTACTCAGGTTTCACAAGTAATTGAAGTTCTTACTCTCATCAAAGCTCAGAAATAATCCAACTGAGCCTTGGGTCCAACATATCCATAAGAAATTCATAGAACAGGCATATTAGTTTACAGCCAGGACCAAAACTCAAAACTTTGATTTCACCTGTTTGTTCTTTTTTCCCTACTTACTGATATTGCCAAGGCTCCAGTCAAGGAAGGGGATTTTTATTTTAATTATAGTTGGTTTGGCCAGAGCTGTTCAGTATGAATTACCTTTCAATTCTGGACAAATTGTTCCTTATGTTACTTTCCATTCTGAACATCGTGGGAGGTTTGTTTTCTACCTAGTATGCAAGTTAAAAAAGGAAAACTACAGTTACTAATGTAAACCGTCTTTTAATGAACATAAGCACAAAAATCACATCCCTAGATGTTTTAAACAGCAGCATTACAGGTGCTCTGTAATTCAGAGCAAATAATTTAATAGAGGCTAGTTAAAGAAGAAAGACATGGGGGTTTAAAGAAAACCCTTGCATGTACACAAATATAAATCAAAAATATTAGACTTTAAAGGACACAGTGTAAAGACAACCTCCAAAACAACACTACATGGCCACATTTCACTAACACAGGGATTGGCAACGTTGGCATGCGAGATGGCAGGGTAAGCACCCTTAGTGGGCCCCGCTGCTTTGTTTACCTGCTATTTCACCGACTGTGGCTCCCACTTGCCGCGGTTCGCTGTCCCGGTCCAATGGGGGCTGCGGGAAGCGGCGGCCAGCACCACGCCGCTTCCCACAGCCCCCATTGGACCGGGACGGCAAACTGCGGCCAGTGGGAGCCGCAGTCGGCGAACCGGCAAGTAAAGAAAGTGGCCCAACCCTGACATACTGTGACATCAGTTTTTAAATAAAACTCCCCAGGGATTTCAGAAATCATGTCAATGGTGATGAGCATCATAGAAATGCTAATTAATTAATTAACATATTCAGGAGAAATAAAGCAGCTCTACGTTGATCTTGGGATAAACTTTTCATCTTTACATTATGTTCTGAGATGGTTAAAAAAAATTCATCCAAAGCTTTCACTAACACTCCTTAAACAAAATTGGAAGATTTCCAGTCCCTGTAGCTATTAACTTGAATTTCTACTTAATTAAATATCCCTATCATATTTAATTCTAAATGGTTAAATCAATACGTAAAGTCCTTCAGGGAGGTAGGACAGGAAGAAATGGGCTTAATCTGCAGCAAGAGAGATTGAGGATAGCTATCAGGAAAACCTTTTGACTAAAAGGGTAGCTAAACTCAGGAATAGGCTTTCAAAGGAGACTGTGGAATTCCCATCATTAGAGGTTTTTGAGAACAATATGAACACCTGATGATGTAGATTTTCTTGGTCCTGCCACTGCTCAGGGGGTTGGAATTGATGGCTTCTTGAAGTCCCTTCTTGCCCTACATGTTTGTGATTATATAATAAATCAAAGAAAGGACATTCAGAAGAACAAATGTGGGCATGGTGTTAAAGTATAACCTGTATAGTAGGCTGCAATAATTAGTGAAGTCTGACATTACAGGTAAGGTGATTGGAACATTTACACTACTCTAATGAGGCTTTGACAAGAGGGCTGAAGGATTTGTCTGGTGAGACATTGTAACATGGGCTTTAAACTAGTATTGGTCACATGGCCAATGCTCAAATGATGCATGCAGAGTAACAGGAAGAAGTGCTGCTGCTTTAGTTAATTTTACTTTGTATGGCCTACATTTTTGTGTTTAATTGTCAAGCATTCCCAGAGTTTTGGTTAGGCACCTTTGGTGTGAAGTTTCTGGAAGACCAAAATCATTTTTCAGTGTTCCCATTACCCTGGGGTCTGAGGGCTCTATGCTCTTTGAATCATTTATACTTGCAACACCCCTGTGAGATACTATTATTGCTTTTTTTAAGCTGAGATACTGAACCACAGAGAGGTTAGCTGAGTTACCCTTAGTCATACAGAAAGTTTGGGGTAAATCAGGGACTTGAACCAAAAACTTCTAAGTTCTAGGCTAGTCACCTAGCCACTAGGCAATCTTTCCTGTCCAGGAAAAAAAAAATAACAGGTATAGTCTGGGTGAGTGAATTTCCCTCCTAGCTTCCTATGAATCTAGAATAAATTTAACAATGTGTCACAAAGGGACATCTCAAATCTTGTTTACCTTTCCATAGATGAGGCTGTCATGATAGGTTCATCTTCTTGGACAAGGATTTCTGATAGCAGACAGTCCAAATCCACAAATCTATTTGCTTTTCACCTCTAGGATAGACTACTGTAAAGTGCTCTGCTTGGATCACTTCTCTTGAAGAGCCCTTGAAAGCTTCCACTAGTGCAGAATGAAGCTGTTCACCTAAGTTGTGTTCACCGGTAGGAACCAGTAACACTTGTAGGTGCTTTCTCTTCACTTCCAATCGCAGGGCCTCGCTCTCCTCTCATTTCCAAAGATGCAAAGCAGGAGTAATTCCATGGGAGGAGGTGGGGTTAGACCCTAGGTGTAGTGTGACTGCAATACTGGGGCAGGGGAGGAGGGCACAAAGCACAGGTGCCTACACATGCACTCACACACATGCAGGCTGAAGCCAGTTCCCCTGGCTCTCTCCCCCCACCTAGGGTGACCAGATTTCCTGTTTTTATAGTTCCGGTTTTGGGGGGATTTTTTTCTTATATAGGGGCCTATTACACCCCCCCCACACACACACACACACACACCACCTCCTGTTCCGTTTTTTCACAGTTTCTGTCTGGTCACCCTACCCCCACCTGGAGCGGTACCTGGGCTGCCAGTCCTCGGAGGGGAGGTTAATGGGGGAGCCCCAGCTGCTGCTGTAGGGACCTGAGCCAGGGAGCAGCGGCCGCCCGCGACGTGGTTACTCTGGTGCCTCCTTGTGCTGCTGCTGCTGCCGCCGAGGGGATGCCACACACGCCCGCCTTCCCCCACCCCCCGCTTTGTCCTGCCCCCCGTGGGCACTCACCTTTGTAAGGAAACAGGCGGGCACTAGGACCCAGGAGGTGGCGTCCAGCTGCCGAGGTAGCAGCCCGGAGCTCCTGCCCCGGCCCAGCTGTGGCGCTCGTGGGCAGGACAGAGCCCCCCGCCCCGCGCGGGCGGAGCAGAGCAGAGCGAGCCCCGCAGGGTAGTTTGGCGCTCGCAGAAATGGGGGAGGGGAATAGGACATGATCTTGCTTACCGCCCCCCCCCGCCCCACTTTTGTTTGGGGGAGCAAGGCATGAGGGAGATTAGATGGTGTAAAGCCCGGGTGAGTTTAAACTCAAGGCCACTGTATCTGTGTGGCCCATTCGTTGATAGTCACCGTCAAAACGCCATGCAGTTGCAATAAAATCTAACGGACCCGCGCCTGGAAATCTGGCAGTAAAGCTTGCAAAAATCACGAGCCAAGATGTGATTTTCTGTGATTAGATCTCAGAGTGCCCAGCGTGACACGCCTTGAAGGGGCCAGATTTTCAAAAATAGAAGCGCTGAGCACTTATAGTCTGAATATCAGGCCCTTAAATTGAAGGAATCTTCAGGGGGGAAGCCAAGAATTGAGGCTCCTAAAATCACTAGTTGTTTCTGAAAACTCTTGGCCGGGATTTCTCATGATATATTGTTTTCTGCTCTGAAACCCTTGGACTGTCTGTATGTGCACAGTGCCTAACATTGTAGGCTACCAAAGGACAGCTAAACAGTAACAGTCGAAATAACTGTGAATACTGCTAAGGCAGCCGTTCTCCTGATCTTTCAGGAAGTCCTTGCTGAATCCTAGCAGTGAACAAATGAAACATAAGCTGAACTTTTTTCAGTCTAATAAAAGGTTTAGATCAGGTTTTGGAGGAAAATTCTGGTCAATTCATCACTCATTCTTAACATCACCAGGACGTTTGTTCAAAAAGGTAGAATGAAATTCTGAATATCATATGGAACGGGTGAAAGAAACTTTCACTCATTAGAAACTACTGTAGTAAATCTCAAAAATGCTCTCTAAGGAGTATACTCTACTATACCTCTCATGGTTTCTTTCCTAGAAATTGCATCCTGTAGAACAGGGGTTGGCAACCTTTCAGAAGTGCTGTGCCGAGTCTTCATTTATTCACTGTAATTTAAGGTTTCGCGTGCCAATAATACATTTTAACATTTTTAGAAGGTCTCTTTCTATACGTCTATAATATAGAACTAAACTATTGTTGTGTGTAAAGTAAATAAGATTTTTAAATGTTTAAGAAGCTTCATTTAAAATTAAATTAAAATGCAGAGCCCCCTCCCTGGCTGGGGGAAGTTAAGGTGAGGGGGTCTCAGGAGGGGGCAGTCAGGGAATAAAGAGCAGGGAGGCTTAGCTATGGGATTTTTTTACTCTCAAAAACATTTGTAGGACTGGAAAACTTTCTGCCACTTGTCCTGGAGAGTTAAGCCCGGCGCAACAGAGACCATGTGGAGCACAGATATTAAAGAGGAACTATAGCATGAAAAACTATTTAGCACTTTGTGGAATAGCAGTGTAGA
>ML677334.1:51851438-51914066 GCA_007922305.1 Dermatemys mawii
GCATGCATCCGACAAAGTGGGTATTAGCCCACGAAAGCTTATGCTCTAAAATTTTAGTTAGTCTTTAAGGTGCCACAAGCTTCAGTGTCTTATTAAAAAACCTACTCTTGACCCTACTTACCTCCCCAAATTTCACCCCATCTCCCTCATCCCTTTTATCTCTAAGCGTACTGAACTTGCTATCCAAACACTGGCTTGAGTTTCCCTACTCTAGTTCCATCCTTGACCCGCTTCAGTCCAGCTTCCACCCCTTGCACTCCACTGAAACAACTCTCACCAATGTCTCTAATGACTTCTTCGTTGAAGCCCAGAACCAATACTGTATTCTCATACTGCTCAACCTATCAGCCACTTTCGACACTCTTGACCACACTCTCCCTCTTGAAATCTTGTCCTCCATTGGCTTCTGGGACTCAATCATCTCATAGTTCTCCTCCTACCCCTCCTTCAGTGTGTCCTTCAGTGAACCTTCCTCATCACCTCTCCAACTTTCTGTGGGAGTTCCAAACAGTTCTCTGTCCTTGGTCCCCTTCTCTTCTTCCTCTAGCCCTCGTTTCTGTGTAATCTCCGTCACAAAACATACATTCAACTATCATCTCTATAGTGATGACTCACCAAGCTACCTTTCTATTCTGGATCTTTTCTTTCTGTCCAAACTAATATTTCAGCCTGTCTATCTAATATTTCCTCATGAAGTATAGGCATCAATTTAAAATCAGCATGGCCAAAAGGGAGTCCTTAATCTTTCCCCACAGAGATCACCCACCTTTTTCAATCACTGTCAACAACATCTGCATCCACACTGACACCTGGCCATCATCTTCAACACAACTCTCTTTCTAGATCCTAGCATCCAGGCTGAGTCTAAGTCTTCCTGCCTAACATCTGTAAGATATGGCCTTTCCTATACAACCACACAACTAAAACTCTTGTCTTGGATTTCATCATCTTACATGTCCATTTTTGCAATGTCCTCTTCTTTGACCTCATTAAATGCAGTCTTGCTCGCTCATACCCGTTCAAAATAGTGCTGCAGGAATCATTTTCCTAGCTCATCGCTTAGACCATGTCATCTCTCTCTTTGCATCCCTCCCTTTTGCCATCACAGCAGTCCTAAGCTACTTGTCTTTACTTTTAAGGCCCTTCATGTCCTATCCCCACTCTGTCTTTGTAACAGACTGCACCCCTGTATTCACACCCCTATACACTGTTGTAATCATCTTTATACAAGGTATGCCTTGTAAGTTATCATTTGAAAACTCATCATTTGCTGGTCACAATGGCCTTGATAAACAGGGATTTCTCTACACACACATGCCCCTCCCCATTTTGTGAACTAGTTACATGCAGTGTTGCCAATTTAATGATTATCTGGACATTTGAATTGAAACATTAATACACACTTTAACAGCATATAACATTGTGATAGAGAAGGGTCAGGGAGCTGTGGCAGAGTGCATGAGGGGAGATATATTAACTCAAGGCTACTTAGGGTGTGGCTCCTTGTAGAGTAGGGAAGCAGGCTGCAGGTTAATTGGAGCACCTGCAATCAATTAAGGCCCTGTTAGGGACGCAATAAAACCCCCTGCTTCAGGCAGACAGGGGAAGGAGTTGGAGCAGAGAGGATTGGTTTGGAGGAAAGCAGAGGAGAGTTTGGAACAAAGACGACCCGGACTCTAGGTAAAGAGACACTTGGCTTGTGCACAGAGGGGGCAGGAAGCCCAACAAGCTGAAGGTAGGAGAGGGAAGTAGCCCAGGGGAAGGAATAGCTAGTTCAAGAGGTTTACCGCTATCCTTAGGGCCCTGGGCTGGGACCTGGAGTAGAGGGCGGGCCCAGGTCCCTCCTCGTCCACTCCCCGCCTCTAGGATACTAGTGGGACAGTTAATACCCTGTTTAGTGGCAAGAAATGGCTCCCTGAACCACTCCCCCCCCCCCGCCAGAAGCGGACAAAGGGGGCGGCGCTCAATAGTGCCAGTAATTTGCCAAAACATGTATGATAAAATACGTGTATCTGAAAAAGTATAATAGATTTGAAAGTCTGAACATAGACTAACTTCTTTATTTAGCTATTGTTTTTTATGAAAATGTCAGTGCATTCATTTCGGTGATGTTGGTCAACCTAATAATTTCAAATTATGATTTGTACATAAAGTCTAAATGAGCTCTCCCTGACAGCTAATGATGATCTGGCAGCTGTGGGGAAAGGCTTTGGACCAGATTGTATTTACATTCACACCTAACCTACCTAGGTATCCAGCAAACAGAGCTGTGTTGCCCAAGTGATAGATTTTGACTGGGTTTGGTTACAAATCACTTGAATGTGTGTGTGGGGGCGGGAAGGGGTAATGAAATGTAAGTAAAGGGCAGTAGAACTGTACCTAGCCCATGCTGACTGAGGCCACCAATAGAGAGGGTGGGAACAGGTGTTTTGCTTGATGGTCTGCCTGAGTCACAAGTACTATTTGACCTGCCCCTCCCCACTATTTAAAGACAAAGCTGATTAGGCTCCCTAGATAGCCTTTTGTTTTGATAAATGACTGCTACAGCTGAAATCTCTGACAATGAGGTCTAAGTGCTTAGACCTGCTTTGTGACAGTATTTCTGTGGAACAGATGGACCAGTCTGCACTAGCAGTGAGGTTCCACCACTGAGAGCTCAGGTGAAATCCTTGAGAGCTGGGTGGAACCTCAAGAGACCAACTTGCAGAGGTCACAGTGGCAGGTAGCAGCAGAAGGTGACAGTGCAGGGCCAGTGGCATCAGAGCAATGGAGTGAATGGTGGCACAATGAACAACAGTGGGCAGAGAGAGCAATGAGCAGTTGGAGGAGTGAGCAAGGTGTCTTCTTGCCTCCCACGTGGGAGGTGAACTCATATGAAAGCACCTCTGAACTCTGAGTCTCCACGGACCGAGAACAACACCGGTGAGTGTTAATGAGGCTGTTAAGAATGTTGGAGACACAACACAGTTCATGCGAACAAACATGGCTATGGCATCATACTTTCTATTTAAGCAAGAGATACCGCACACTACAAACTGGAGGCCAATGTCAAGTGCATTGTCAGTTGTTCATCCTGAAGTTGAACACTGGTTCCAAACAAGAGCAGCAAATGCTCACTATCTTTCTCCAAGAAACTCAACTGACTGGTTAGAAGCAACTGTGCAACTGTAAAAGACTCAACAGCTGAAAAAGTGAAGAATTCTCTCACCACATTCAAAAAAATTCAAAAATTGTTGGATGATGAATGCACCGATGCAAATGGGCATCAAGTATTAAGTCATTGTGTATGTTATCTTGATGTCAGTGGTAGGCCAATAGATGCATTTCTAGATGTTCAAATTACACTGCTCTACAGCCAAAATGCTTCTGAAATAAATGTAGTCAAACTTTATTAATTCTGGGTCACTGAGAACGAAAATGATGCTTAAAATTGTTGATTGGCTCTAGTTTTCAAGATATGCTATTGGGTCAGTATATACGACCCTTGACATGGGAATGGCGGAGGATAAGTGAGTTATAAAGGGAAGGGATCTCAATTTAAACCAGAAATGACTAAAATACGTCTTTGACTGGATCTATGAATAAATCTATGACTGGGTTTGGTCAGTACTTGCTTTTTAGGCAAAACAATGAATGATTCAATCTGAAGCTGGTATTGCGTCATACATGATAGGAATTGCATCATGTTATTCCTAGAAGTCATGGATGATGCAGTCATAACGAAGCTTACATCACTCTGCTGAACAAATTGCCCTATATCAGCTCTAGAAATCATACAGTGTCATGCTCTCTTATTTGTCAGTGTTTGATTTTGCAAAGGGACATACTTCTGTTTAGCGAAAGTGAGCAGAGATGCCTTGTACTTGTCTGAACAGTGCAGATAACTTCTGCTATGTTTGTGGTGAAGTGACTTTTGCATCACAAAAGCGCAGTATAACCACCATGGTTAAGAAAGCCTATCACCTTTATTTTGGCTGCAAAATTGGAGATCAGGACAAGAGGTGGGCCCCACACATATGCTGCAACACTTGTGCAACAAATCTTCGCCAGTGGTTGAACAGGAAAAGAAAATCTATGCCTTTTGCAGTGCCAATGATTTGGAGAGAGCCAACAGATCATACCAGCAATTGTTACTTCTGCATGGTGCCTCCAGGTGGGAAAGGTGTGTCAAAGAAGAAAAAGTGGACCGTGCATTATCCAAACATTCCATCAGCTATACGCCCAATACCCCACGGAGAAGGACTGCTGGTTCCTGATGCACCAGAATCATTCTCACTTGAGTCAGACAAGGAAGAGGAAGAGGATGAAACTTCTGGTCCTGAACCATCAATGTCACAGGACCCACATTTTCTCCCATCCTCCTCCTCTGAACCACACCTCATAACACAAGCTGAACTGAATGACCTTGTCAGGGATTTGGAACTACCCAAGAGTAAGGCAGAGCTGTTGGGCTCCAGACTACAGCAGTGGAATCTCCTGGCAGGTGATGTTAGGGTTTCCATGTTCCATGACCGTCAAAAGGATCTTGTCCCATTCTTTTTCATGGAAGGTGATCTTGTAGCCTGCAACAACATCGATGGTGCGATGGCAGCCCTCAACATCGTTCACGATCCAGATGAGTGGAGACTCTTCATTGATTCATTGAAGACAAGTCTTAAAGCTGTTTTGCTGCATAATGGCAATGTTTTGCCATCAATTCCAGTTGGTCATGCAGTCCATATGGAGGAAAGCCTATGACAACATGAAACAACTTTTGAGGTGCATAAACTATGACCAACGTCAGTGGCAGCTTTGTGGCGATTTGAAGGTTGTTGCTCTCTTGCTTGGTCTGCAGACTGCATACACAAAGTACTGCTGTTTTCTCTGCGAGTGGGATAGTCGTGCAAGAGATTCCCACTACATCAAGAAAGATTGGCCACTCCGACAGTCATTGGAGCCTGGGAGGAAAAGTGTTCAGCATCCACCACTTGTTGAATCAAGGAAGATTTTGTTACCACCCTTACACATCAAGCTGGGGCTGATGAAGGACTTTGTCAAGGCCATTGAAAAAACACAAGCAGCTTTCAAGTACCTTCGTGGAAAATTTCCAAGGTTAAGTGAAGCTAAGATAAAGGAAGGTGTCTTTGTTGGTCCTCAGATTCCTGAACTTCTTCGAGATGATGCATTTGACCATGCACTGCGTGGCAAGGAAAAGACGACATGGAAAGCCTTCCAGTCAGTGGCAATACATTTTCTCGGAAACAACAAGGCAGACAACTACAGGTTGTTGGTGGAAAATCTCCTCAAGGCATACAAAAGCCTTGGTTGCAACATGTCACTAAAGATACATTTTTTGCACTCTCATCTAGATTTTTTTCCATCGAACTGCGGAGCAGTGAGCGACGAGCATGGTGAGCGATTTCACCAGGGCATTGCAACAATGGAGAAACGCTATCAGGGCAAATGGAGCCCATCAATGCTTGCAGACTATTGCTGGACAGTGACAAGAGATGCTCCATTTAATGAATACAAGAGACAAGCCAAGAAGCGCCGAGTAGACACTGAATAGGACTAAACTATGTACATAATAGTGTTTTGCCTTTTGTTTCATAATACATTTTATTTATATAACCCTTTTGCTGATTTTTAAAGTGTTACATAAACAGGACAGATGAAATATTATCATGTAAAGCAACCATAAACACATGAAAAGACGTAGGTTTACAATTTATGATTAAAACTCTACTATCTACACAATATACATAGACATAAAATGTAAAAACTTAAATATCTTAAACAGTAGCCAATCAGTTCTTTTAATTGTCATATTTGAATTCAGCACATCAAAATACATAATAAATATCACATTTTATCTCTCAAGAAGATGACTTCTAAAAAATTGTAGACCAGTGTTATAGAAGACACATTGGCTGCATCTGTGACAACCCACATCTTAAAGAGTTAAATGTTTGTCAAATGAACCACAAACAGATGGCTGCTTGTACATTTGATGGAGCTGCAAAGTTCTCTGGAAGACATGGTGGAATACAAGCTTTTCTCAGAGAGAAGTGGTAACTCTAATCTCTTCTATACACACTGTAGAGGCCATCTACTCCAGCTAGCACTAGTATGAGCTGCAAACTCTTCAAAGGACATTAAAAAATCTATACATTTAATGTCTTCATTATGTTCTTTTTATCAGCAAGAGTCCAAAAAGACTGAATATCTTGGAAAATATAGAAAATACACTGGGACTGTAGTTCAAATTAGTCCAGCCTGAGAAAACCTACTGGCTTTCTCATGATCGATCCTTGGCTGTTATCTTAAAATTACTCCAGCTGTTGTTACTGGCTTTGGAAAGTACCTATCAAGATGGAAGTGATCTAAGTAACGAGGCTGATGGATTAGTTTTGCTACTATGTTCAGAGATGACTATTGTCATTTTCTCTCTTGTATGTCAACTGTTGAAACCACTTGGATCATTAAACAATGTCTTCCAGCCATCTGCCACCACAGTAGTAGATCTTTATCCATCAATAGAAGCTACATTTGGATCAAGCAGAGACCTAGCCATTGAGAAAGTACTGGACAAAGCAAAGGCTTCGGTCCAGAAATTGACTAATGAAGGCATTTATATTGAATCCTTAAGTGAAGAGGACAAGAAGTGTTTGTTAAGACAACTGAAATAGTACAGACTTGAGTCTTAAAAATCTACAATAGCAAATTCTAGATTCTGCTCAACCTCTACATAGATTTACAGATCCCTGTCCTATAAAACTCCAACAGTTGAGTGGAGTGAGACACTGCCAGCAATGGTGCTGCCATGTGCTCAGGACAGAATGGAGAATTTAAATACAGAATGGAATATCATACGACAAATGAATGAAGATTTGACTTCAACTTCTTTTTTATCATCACTAGAGGCTCAACTTGATCTTTGTGCTGTTTCCTGGGATGAAAGAAGTAGGAATTCATCTCTTGCTTCTCCCAGTCACAACAGCTACAGCTGAGCGTTCTTTTTCATCATTGAACAGAATTTTTTGTTCTGAAAGAAGTTTCCTTCTGCCTGATCATGTGAATGAACTAATGAGCATATCGGTTGAAGGAATGGAAGTACCAGACACACGAGAAGCCACCAAAGATGAACACATTGCATTCAAGAAGTTCATTAACAGAGTTATGCAAAATTATAACAAGAAACCAAGAAGGATGTAGATGTGGTGCTTCATAGGAGGCTTGAGTAGCCAATTTTAATTTGATGTGATGATTTTAAAACATGAGTTAAAGCAAATAAAAAGGTAATGAAACATTTTTCAGTTTTTACTATGCTGCCATAAAGCCCACATTTTTCCTCCTGGTCTCACCCTTCATAGGCGCTGGACCCCTGACTCTTCCCTCTGTAAATTCGAACACCCCACCCCATTTCAATTTTTAGAGAAAACACTGCTGATAAAACATGTGTGGCAACATTGTATGTGAAGTTATAAGATTCCTCTGTATGATGTTATTAATGTGTGTTCCAAAGCCCACTGCCCTGCCCAGACAGAAGTTGCCAAACAAGTCTGTCCTAAACAAAGGAATGTGCTTGCCTGAATTTGCATTTAAGCAGTAAACAGAGTTATCATGCAGGAAGGGAAAACAAAGGAAGCTCAATCAGGTGAAAAAAAACAGCAGGGGACATCCTTTCACATAGACTGTCTTCTGGGTCTCAGCTGGAAATGTTTTTCAAGAAGGGGATTGAAACTATGAAAAGGAAAGATTAACATCCTAAGGCACCCCTCTCTCTCTCCCTGCCAGTCACATTCTCTGCACCTCAGAAGGCAAAGGAAACAGCTGTTGGATTCTGAGGGAGGCAGCCTCACCCAAAGAGTTTGGTCAGTAATCTTGTTGGAAAAATGTGGTAAGAAATGTCACACCAATCTAATATAGCTTGTTAAGTTAGTCGCTAGAAAGTGTTTTAGCTTGTATCTGTTTCTGACTCTTATGCCTCATTATTTGTACTCACTTAAAATCTATCTATTTGTAGTTAATGAAATTGTCTTATCTAATCCAGCATGTTTAAGTGTCTGGGTAACTCCATTTAAGGTAATAAGCCATAGAGGGCTGAGCCTCCCCAAACCCCGAGGTGTGGCCCCACCCACACTCTGCCCCCAGTCCTCCTTCTTGCTGTTCTGTGGGTGGCTCTTCCCTTGTACCATGGCCCCAATTGGGGTTGGCGCTGGGGCCATGCTGCCTGCCCTCCTGATGCTTGGGGCTAGGGAGGCTGGGGACAAGCTGCCCAACCACCCAGCATTCCAGGAGCGGGGCCAAAGGCTGGGGCCACATAGCCCTGCCTCCCAGCACCACCCAGGGGCCATGGAACTGAAGCTGCATTGCCCAGCCTCCCAGCACTCAGGAGCTGGGGGAACGCTGTCCTGGGGCAAGGGCCAGTGGCCACAGTGTGGGGACTGGAGGCGCTAGCCCAGGGCAGAGGCCAGCAGCCACAGTGCGGGGGAGGCTGGGCTTTGGCAGGCATGGAAGGGATGGGGCTAGGGGGCTAGCCTCCCCAAGCCAGTGATTCACCCGCTACCTATGGGGGTTACCCTGCAGTATGACCAAGGCTGGTGAGAGTCAGGTCGTGACTGGCCGTCTGCAGTTGAAGAAATACATCTTGGAGGGACCCGCATGCTGGTGGCTGTTTGTGAACACGCCAGGTTGGAAGCTACATCAACAAGCCATTGCAAGGCACTCCGGGTCACAGGGCAGGGGTGACAGCCCCCACTGGTCTGGATGGTATCCGATCTCTCAATCAATATCAAAATGTTAACTCCTGCCTCCCCTCTGTCAACAACGCCAGTCTACATCTCCCACCAGTTACATTTGCAAACCAGCAGTTTGGGCATTCTTCCAGGCTGGTCCTCACACATGGGAGGAGCTCCCCATAAACACCCTCAAACCCCCTTAATTGTCCTTCTTCAAATCCTTCCTTAAAACTCTCCTTTGCTGTGATGCCTACAAAAAAACTTGACAATGATTAGGCAGCTGGTGTAAGCCCACCACCTATCATGCTGATAAATATTATCTCGTTGTTTCTTTTTGTCCATCACCCGTTTTCTGTTACTCAGACTGTAAATTCTTGGGGACCATCTTTTTATTCTGTGTTTGTATAGTGCCCAGCAGATGGGGTCCTGGCCCATAGCAGGGACACCTAAGCTCTACTGAAATACCAAGAGTAATAACAATAGTAAAGAACAAGGAGTATGTAGGTTTCGGGAATATTGCTGCATGTGGCTAAATACATTTTGCTGCATTTCTAAAATGCTCAGTTGGGAATATGTCACGGGCTGCTTGAGGGAGCTTATTTACTCCTTGTCTAAATCTCCGGAGAGTGCCTGTGTAACGCTGGTTACGAATGAGAACTATTTTCACAACTTTATCTTGTCCATGTCATTTGCTGGCACTAGCGCTGACTTCCCTGTTTACTGCTCTGTGACATTCTAAGATGGTGATACGGTTTCTTCACTCTGCCCCTGTTTCACTAAGGATTATAAATGGCCAGCCCAAGTAGAGGACAGCACATATTGTCATGCCCCAGCGGTCACCGTTCAGTCGTTGCTGTCGCTCTGCTCCATGGGGCCGCCAGCGTTGCCAGCCCTGTTCCTGGGGCAGCTTCCTCCTCTGCACCAGCTCCGCTCCGCCGGCTGCCTCTTTGAGGGAGACAGAGCCAAGATGCTGCCCTCTCCCCACCCACCTGCGCAGGAGAGGGAGTAGCAGCTTAGACCGCAGCTGCTCTGCTTCCCCCCACCCACAGAGTCCAATGATGCACATGAGGGAGTAATGGCAGACACAGCTAGGCTCATGACCAAGACCTTAATAAGCAAAAGTGCTCAAAGCACACACTTGTATCTACTGCTCTTTTGCTGAAACAAGCCTATAGAGTATGCACTGTCTCACTGAAAGCACGTAGCATTTCCCAAATCACTCAGAGTGCTGCTCCAAGCCCAGTGTCCAAAGCTGTAACAATACAGCAATCACTCCACAAAGAGACTCTTATGACATGGTTGTAGGGTGACCAGATGTCCCAATTTTATAGGGACAGTCCCAATTTTAGGGTCTTTTTCTTATATAGGTTTCTATTACCCCCCACCTCTGTCCCGATTTTTCACACTTGCTGTCTGGTTACCCTACATGATTGCCCTGTAGCCAATCCTCAGCTGGGCTTTCCAGCAGTTCTCTCAGGGAGTGCAAGTTTCAAGCTTTGTCAGCATCCCCTCACCAGCAGACAGCAAGTGCAGCAGCAGTTTGGGGTTTGCTGTGCGCCCAGTACCTTCCACCAGTATCTGATTTTTTTTTCAAGATATGTGGCAATAATATGTGACAGTGACAACAAAGTCCACTGGTAAGTTAGCAGGAGCAAGCGCTCAGGGCCCAGTTCAGAGGTGGAGTTAGATTCCTTGACACTAAATGAGACTGTCTTAAACTTCCTTAGCCCCACTTACACTAGCTCTGCTGACATGGAAAGGGGTTTACATTGCTGGAGAGCCAAAAGAAAGCTTAAATCAGGCAAGGTAAAGTAGGCTGATAACACGTCTGAAATTGGCCTTCAGCAAAAGGTAGAACATTATTAAGACTGACGCTACTGGTTGGAGTTTATGAACAGTTGGACTAACGTGGCTTGAAGGTATCAGCCTTTTCTCGGTTATAAAATTTTATCCTTCAGGTATCAGCTCTATTCCTAAAAGGCCAAAGATTAAAATGGATGAAACTAGAAGGTAAATTTGTATTAACATAGCCTCGGGGTAAGTGTGGTATGAAACAGGGGTGTCTACAGCGCTTCAAAGGATTTCCTACCCCACACTAACAAAAATCTAATAGATGAACAAGGTCAGCAGACTAATTTGTCAGAGTAAGAATTGAGTGAATGTCACTATTGAAGAGTTAGTTACTCACCAAAAGCCTTTTTCCATAGCAAGTTAAAAGTTCAGCCTTATCACTTCTTCATGTACAGAGTCTTGGGAAAAGTCTTCCTTTTACACTATCTTTCTGTAAATCCACAGATGGTGACAGCCAGGCAGCACCCAAGACACAGCAGAAAATTGAGTGGAAGTGGGGGAAATTCTGACCCAAGGAACATTTTCTCTCTTACAAACGCTGTGATTTTGTGGGTTCCAAGGTGGTGGAATAGATCAGCGCAATCTGTTTGTGTAGGTCCTCCCATTAAAAAGAGATACAGAGTTACTTGTGAAAAAAGGGTCTGACTTATAGCAAAGAAAACGAAGAGACATTCTCTGATTCTCCCCTAGATGAATGGAAGGGCATGCAGTAAAAGGGATGGGAGTGGATTGTCTCATGCAGAAGTGTAAACATGGGGGAGCAGAATTTCTCTCTTGGAAAAGAGTCTGTCACATGCTGAATGAAATATTTGACAGAAATAGGACTCTCTTGAACCGCCTCTGTAACTCAATAACCCTTGATAAATCATCAGCAGCATGAATTAGAACCCAGGACCCCTGGCTCTTAAAGTTTAAGGTTGTATTGGCTGAGCTCACTATTTCAGATCCCTTTGTTTCAAGGGCTGTGGTAGACTCATAAATCGCTACAAGTGGACTAACCACTAGAGGGGGATAAAGAGCCTCACTGTACGTGCGGGTTTACACCTGCATGGGGGAGCCAAGGCCCATATCCTTCAAGGCATCTAATTCCCAATACAGAGGATCTGGACCAAAGTGTCTTTGAGTGGGGAGGAGTGTGCAGGATGGTAGGGATGTGGAGAAGTGTGCAGGAGAAGATTTCTTCACTGAGGTGGAGTGTCTAGAGGAACTGCATATGGGAGAAAGTCTCAGGGAGTTGTGACTACACTGTAGCACATCCGCTCCACAATCACAGTGTCTTCAGAAAGGGTGAAGAACCTCTCTGCAAAGGTCACTGCTACAGTAGAGTCTGGTAGTGCATACGACTCCCATGGGACTCTTATTGTAATGTGGTTCTTGAGTGCTGGGGACTGGCGTCTTTTTAGTATTTATTATACATCTATTTTATTGTTGTAATATGATAGTTTCATTCATGAAACAAACATAATACAAGATGCTTTTCTTTTTCAAATAATAAGATACAGTGGTACAGATAGACATACAAAGATTGGAGGAGAGGGGTGAGTTCAACAAATTCCCTTTGGAGGATAACAAGCAAGAGAAATCTGCAGCATGTGGAAAAAGTATTAATCTTATACAGCTCAATAGAAAGCAATGAATCAACATACTTCTGAAGTGAAGATGCAGACAACATTTAAGATCATTGTTCTCTGGAACTTTGGCCATCTGATACTGAGTCCTCCTGGGTTTCTCAGGCTGGCATTTACTTATGGAGGGTCACCAACTTCTCTTCTTAATGAATACGAAGGTTCCTGTAGGACAATGGTGAGATTATGGGGACAGAAATATGAATATGAATATTCACCATTGTTCTCTTCAAATTCGTTATTTATGAAAACATCCCCACCAGTAAACTCAGTCACTAGAATAAGCATGGAAGGCAAACCCAACAGGGATGGAAACACAGTTAATGGCCTGAATCCATGGGGTAAAGTCAATTCATTTCAAAAGTCAAACAAATATTCACAGAAAACTGTTGGCAGTACCTGCCCAATTCCAGTTGTGTGTAAGGTCTCTTAGGGCTTGGTTACATTTACAGGTTTATAGCAGTATTGGTTATAGCTGTCCTCATATACAGCTATAGCTATAGTGTGGCCACACTGACACCCGCCAGCGGTATAGCATGGCCAAATTTTCAGCACTTCAGGCAGCACTGGGAGCAGTGCATTAGGGCAGGTATCCCACAGAACACCTCTTCCCAATCTGGCGCAATGACTTGTGGGAAGCGGGGCATTGCTTGTAGGGCATTGTGTATCCTGTTCCAATTCCCATGATACTTCGCGTCACATTCCAGCACTCCCTGTGTTTCCATCCACCTCAAGCACCATCTTTCAACAGTTTCAGCGAGGCGCGCTCTGTCGTCCATTTTGGTGTGCTGTAATGGAGCCCCGACTGCTTAGGAACATGCTGACGAGTCTCGCCAGCACATCTCGCAGCACGGTGAAGTTAATCCTTGACATGCAAGGTGACAGTTAGGGGTCTGAAGACAAGATTGAGGCGCTGAACGCATTTGACACAAAACTGCTTGTCTCACTAACGGATATGCTTACGGCCGTGGAACGCCGCTTCTGGGCACGGGAAACTAGCACTGACTGGTGGGATTGCATCGTTATGCAAGTCTGGGACGACGAGCAGTGGCTGCAAAATTTTCGCATGAGAAAAGCCACTTTCATGGGCCTGTGTGCTGAACTCGCCCCCGCCCTGCGGCACAAGGACACGAGATTGAGAATCGCCCTCCCGGTGGAGAAGCGGGTGGCTATTGCAATCTGGGGCTGGCCACCCCAGATAGCTACCGATCGGTGGCCAACCACTTTGGGGTGGGAAAGTCGACCATCGGAGTCGTGTTGATGCAAGTGTGCAGGGCCATTAATCGCATCCTGCTACAAAAAATCGTGACTCTTGGTAATATGCATGACATCGTGGCTGGCATTGAGCAAATGGGTTTCCCTAACTGTGGAGGGGCAATAGATGGGACCCATATATCTATTCTGGCGCCCGACCACCTAGCAGGAGAGTACATTAACCAAAAGGGGTACTTCTCCATGGTTCTCCAGGTGCTTGTGGATCACTGTGGGCGTTTTACTGACATTAATGCAGGCTGGTCGGGAAAGGTGCATGACACACGTGTTTTCTGCAACTCTGGCCTGTTCAGGAAGCTGCAAGCCGGGACTTTTTTCCCAAAGCAAAGGATCACCATGGGGGAAGTAGAAATGCCCATTGTGATTCTTGGCGACCCCACTTCCCCTTTAATGCCGTGGCTCATGAAACCCTACACAAGGAGCCTGGACAGCAGCGAGGAAAGGTTAAACTACAGGCTTAGCCGGTGCTGAATGACTGTGGAGTGTGCTTTTGGGTGTCTCAAAGCACGCTGGCACTGTCTTTATGGGAAGCTAGACTTGGCTGAGGGAAGTATCTCCGTGGTTATTTCCACATGCTATGCCCTAAATAATCATTGTGAATGGAAGAGCGAAGGCTTCACTCAGGCATGGTCCTCGGAGGTTCAACGCCTGGAGGCCACGTATGCACAGCCAGAGAGCAGGGGTCTTAGAGGGGCCCAGCGTGAGGCTGCAAGGATCAGGGATGCCTTGAGGGACATTTTGAGGCTGAAAGCCAGTTCTAATGGGAAGGGCAGAGGAAGGGAGGGCTCATTGTTTTCGTAGGCTAAGGCATGTGTTTTTCTTTAGGCATTAGTAATCTATGTACTTTAAATTAAAAAAAACATTGATTAAAAAGACAATTCATTTATTGAACAGCTACTTCATTTGCTGAAAGGAAAGGTTATGGATGCAGAATGTGTGGTGGAAGTGGGTGGGGTGCAATTGGGGTGGGATGGGGTCAGTCAGAGATTGGAGTATGTCTGGATCTCATACTCTGCAATGGTCTCCGAATTGCTGTGTCCTCCGAACCGCATTTCCGGATGGCAATAAGGCATGTTATCAAGGGTTGAGTGCAGTGGATAAGGGTCCTGGATTTGGGGGTTGGTCGGTGAAGATATGGGGGTTGGAGGCAGCTGTGGGTGGTAATAACCAGGAAGTTGGTGATACTGGGCTGGAGGGGACAGAGGGCCAGAAGGGGAAGGGTTTGGGGGCAACTGATGAAGGGGGCGGCGAGCCCGGTACTGCTCCTCCTGCACGTCAGCAATCTGCTGCATAGTCTCTATTTGCTGCTCCATTAATGTGACCAGCTTATCAGTGATTTCCCGCCAGTGAGTCGCATTCTCCTGGCAGAACTTCCTCTCACTCTCTCTCAACTTGCTTTCATTCTCCCTCCACTTCTGTGCAATTCGATTTTCTTGTACAGATTGTTGCATCACTTGTTATAGCAGATCCTCCTTACTTCTTCGTGGTCTCCTCCTTAGTCTTCTCAGCCTGTCAGCAGCAGATAACAGTGGCAAAGAAGTCAAGGTCGAACCTATCCAGAGAAAATGTTACATTACACACAGGCAGCATTGTACACAACAGATAGGGCAATGATTCCCCCGCATTTCCTGTCCAAAGAAACCCACAGTTTGCCTGTCCCAGGGAGAGCGCACATAACTCACGGGAGCCCCTGCCATGGTGAGTAATCTGGGGATGCAGAGGGTCCAATTGTTTCCCTGCCGTGCTATCCTATGGGTTGCCTTTGGGGGGAGTGCAGCGCAGTGGCAGGAACCATACACTGAACACTGTCCCAACATTCTCTGTAGGTGTTCATCCTGGAAGATATCTCACTGCTGCGGGTGACCGAGGAAGAAAGGGAGGGCATTCTAATGAGATGTGGCTTCTGCCCAGGCCCATATGCAGCTTGCCTCTATGCAACAATGCTCCCTCCGCCCCTCATAGCACAGTGGCAGGGGCTAGTGACCATGACCGGGACGGGGAACACACTGTCTCTTCCAACAAACCTGCGCAGGTGCATTGCCACCGCTTTTATTGAGACCTTTGAAGAAATCACTGATGAGGATTACCACGATGTGACAGACTACATCAATGCACTATTCCACATGTAGGCAAGCATGCAAGCATCCCTTTCCTCCCTCGCCCAAGTAGTCAGAAACCACAGTGCCTGCCTTCCCAATGGAAAAGTAGCTTTACCTCCGCAATCCGCTGCTGCTCTGCCCTCAACAACCACCAGACACTGCAGCTGGCTTCCCTCCTCCTGGCTGGAGAACAGCTCCTGGCTGCATGCCTCCTGGGAGTCCTCCATGCCCTGGCTCACTGCTGCTATCGCCGCCGCCTCCTCCTTCTCCTCCTCTTCCTCCCCGCCCCCTTGCACTGGTGGGCTCGGAAGTGTCCCTGGTGGTCGATGGAGAGCAAGTATTGCGTCCAGCTCCTTGTAAAATCTGCAAGTCGCCGGGGCTGCCCTGGAGCAGCCGTTTGCCTCGCGGGCTTTGCGATACGCATTCCTAAGATCCTTTACCTTAACACGGCACTGCAGAGTGTCCCGCTCATGGTCTCTTTCCGCCAAGGCCCTTGATATCTTCCCATAGGTATCATAATTCCTGCGGCTAGACCGCAGCTGAGACTGAACAGCCTCTTCCCCCCAACCAACTGATGAGGTCCAGCACCTCACTATTGCTCCATGCTGGGGATCGCCTATGGCGAGGAGGCATGGCGCCTGGAGTCATGATCAAGCAGAACAATCACCTGCAAGGATTCCCTGAGAGCACTCCACGCCTGGCTGGAGCAAACAGGAAGGGGATTTTCAAATTTCCCTGCAAATTTAAAGGGTGGGTCTGATGTGTGGTCACCTGAGGACAGGACAAAAGAGTTTGAAAGTGATGACCAAAGTGGCTCGAAAGGGAATTATGGGATGGGCTGGAGGCCAATTAATGCGCATTGGGTGTCCACATTCGCGCTGTAGTGTTACAGCAGCAGCGCTACAGCCTGTATTCCCCATGCAGAGGTGGATTACCAGCAGCGCTATAACTCCAAGGTTATAGCGCTCTACGTGCCTCGCCAGCGTGGATGGGTAGGAGGTTATAGTGCTCCTGAAAGCTTTATAGCACTATAAAATGCCAGTGTTACCAAGGCCTTAGAAGCTTGGCCCATGGAATTGGGCAAAACAGTTCATGAGCCAAGCGAACTAGATATTTGGGAGCAGTGTTTTATACCAATAGAGTCTATCTACTTGGGGAATGCAGAGCTAAGAGCTTTGTGGAATATAACATGTGTTTGGTGTCCTTAGACTTGAGTACTATTGAAACTGGGCAGTTTAGCTGCCAGGTCTGTGAGTTATAGAAAGCCTCTCTGTTATGTAATGAAAGAGTTTGTTTCTGCACTGGACACTGATATACTTCCATCAAGAGCAATAGGGTTCATTCTGATTTACACCACAGTGAGTAGAGAACAAGGCCCTACATCTGTCTTTATCTTCATGGACACTGTGTGCAAGATTCTTGTTCCCATATCAAAGGGCTTGTTGTGTTATAAAAGTGAATATACAGAGTAGCAATTGTTGCACTACTTATGTAAGGATGGCTGGATGAGCAGTTACCCCACGGCATTGTTGCCAAGTCCACTAGTCAGATCTTGCTTCTGCTAAGTCTTGTTGTGGATTCCATCACTCTATCCAGCAAGATAAATTACATTTAGAGCAGTAGGATGTCATTCTTCTCACATACAGGAGTGATAAATGAGGATGTGTGTTGTGTTCCTTCTGCCTGGGAAATACACACCAGCTTGTGTGGGGTTTAGCTGGAAAGAAAAGTAAAGAAAATAATTTGTCTATCAAATCATCAGCTTGCGAATACAACCATGATGACCCAGGAGACATATTGGTAAGTGCATAATGGCATAGCATTGGCAGCCAGAAGCAAGGTCCATGTATATTTGCTGTTTTGGGGTGGGTTTCTTTCTGGTTTTGCATGAACATCTTTGAAAAGTCTCCTGATGTGGAACAAAACCAAATATCAAACCCTAGAAATGCTTATGACATTGAATTCTTGTGCCCAGGAATAATCTCCACTCACTCTTGTACTGGAATTCAACAACTTTGCGTATCACCACACCCTGCTGTGACTCATTGCCACATTATGGCCTGAAGCCTTCCAGTCTTTGTGCTTCCTGCTGCCTGGCTTCTCCTTCCGATTAGTTAATTGACCCACCCGGCCACCTTAGCCCCTTCTAGTCCTGTGCAGGGTGAACACCCCATCACAGACCATTTTTTTGTTCTGTTTGCACAGCACCTAGTACAATGGAAGCCCAGTCCATGACTGGGGCTCCTAAGCGCTACCACAACACAAATAATAAATGGATATAAAGTAGTATGATTTTTCTACGTGTAGTCTCTATGATAGTGCTAACAGCACTTTCTGTGGAGTGGTGATACTCGGCAACATTCCACAATAGTGAATTGAATATACTTGTCCATTCGTGTCGTGACTTAGTCACACTATGGGGTGGTTATAATATAGCCTCACTGCATCCATTGCTGACTTAGTTACACCACTGCACTATAGTTTTCATTCTGCATATTTTTGGACTGTGCACAGAAGCATTTATTTGGAGGAGGGGGAGGATGCACTGAATTCAATAGGATTGTGGTTTCTTGCATGTATGAAGGGAGATTAATTCAGGACTGCAAGTCTAGACTTATATTGTGACTTATGCTATCTAAGCACATTGTGCTTGATTCTCGATTACACTAAGGCCCCTTTACACCACTCTGGCTGTGTAAGGGGGCCTTCGCCTAGGTTTAAATTACATTTACACTCAATTTAAGGCCCCTCTATTTTGCAAACTGATATAGAGGGGCCTTAATGGAAATGAGAATCAGGCCCATTGGGTATAGATTTTGTTTTGCCATCTTGTAACAGGGGACATCAGGAGTTGGACCTAGAACTTACCATTCCAATTTTTCACACATTTTCTCTGTCTGTACCTATGTATATCTTCTGTGCTGTAGCACTCTCCATCCTCCAAACAGCTACCATAGGCCTATAACCTGCAATAACTCACAGTTTAACAATACATCAAACACTGTTTAAAAGGAAAAGTTAGGGAGAATAAGTTCAATTAAGTTAATTGGCAATTTGGCCACAGTGAAAACTGGATTCTGCTCTCACAGGTCCTGCGGGTTATTTAAGTTTTTCTTTTCTTTTCTATTTTTTATAAGAAAACCTGAGTTAGATGAACACTCTCCAACCTTTGCTATTACTGCTGCCCTTCCGCCACCTTGCTCTCCACCTCAACCTCATGTCAATTCATTTTCAATAACATTGGAGCACAGATCTCACAAGAGATTGTGCCTGTATTTTTATTAGCTGTATTAGTGTTCATTTTGAACTCTGGCGGGCGACTACATAACATAAAGCATTTTTGCCATCTCTTTTCTTTCTGTATATTTCTCGTACGCAGAAGTGAGACACTGAAAAACTAAGGCCACCATCTTCTGAAGAAGGCAAAAACTGAAAACACACAGATGATGCCAGCTGCAATTGCCCATTGAGAATTCTTACACTGTATGCCAAAGCCAAAATCCAGGGGGGAAGGAAGAGAACAGGACTTCTGAAAGAGGAGTCTGCTCTCTCCTCATCCTGAATGGAAAAAACCATTCAAAGTTAATGGAAGTTTTCTCATTGAAATGACATGTTCTATTATGACATAATATAATAATCTAAATATTATATTAATTTATTTTATTTTTAAACTCATTAAGGGCAGCTGCTTCTTAGGGGACAGCTACACTACCCACCGGATCGGCGGGTAGCGCTCAATGTATTGGGGATCAATTTATCACATGTCATCTAGACGCGACAAATTGATCCCCAAATCGACTCCTGTACTCCACCTCGGCAGGAGGAATAAGTGGAGTCGGCATTGGAGTGTCCGCGATCGACTCGCTGCCATGGGGATGACCAGGTAAGTCAACCTAAGATATAGCATAGCTGAAGTTGCATATCTTAGGTCGAATACCTCCCCTCCCACCGCCCCGTAGTGTAGCCCAGCCCTTAGTACTGATTAAAACATCTTATATTATTTTCTAGATTCAAGTGTCACAGTACCAAACTGTTTCATTGCAATACAACTCACAGAGGCTTTGATCTAGAAAATAAAATAAGATGTTTCAGTGCTAAGTAGCAGCTGCTCTCGAATTTAAAAATAAAATAAATTAATAAAATATTCTGACTATTGTATTGTCATGCTCCCTAAAGGGTTCAACCACTTGCTAAGAGGGTGAGTCAGCTGAAGAACACTTGAACCCTGTTCAATTCCATGTCAGCATCAACATCATGGCCCCTTCTAAAAAGTAGTACATTTGCCGCAATATGCAACTGGTTTCTGACCTCTGAAAACTAGTAACACTGCCAGGAAATTCCACACTGTCACTTATGTTCTTATGTCAGAATACCCTATGTTCTATTATGCACTGGTACAGATATGTTATGAAATAACATACAATAATGTAAAATATAACAAAGTAATATCATACAAAAATAAAATACATTTCACAAAGAATATTTCGTTTTGAACCAAAATTCTGAAATTCTTCCAACAAAATTTGGAATTTCCATTTCACGGGAAATTTCTAAACAGAATAAAAATACATTTCAAAACATCTAAAATTCAAATTCTATGTTTCAACCATCCCTATGCACACTTCCCAGGCCTGGTTATATTTAGAATTTAACATGGAGTGCAACCCAAACCTTCTTCCTAGACTTGGTTGCTCCTTGGGTTCTTTCCTGGGGACTGTGCAGCCTAGATCCTATCTACCTAGAGAGCCTCTTGCAATTCCTTTATATCTCTGGTGGAAGTACTGAGCAGCTGCTGCTTCAATGAGTCTGTGGGAATCTTTCAGCAGTTCCCTAAAGGGTTCAACCACTTGCTAAGAGGGCAAGTCAGCTGAAGAGTCATCTTGCACCTTGTTCAATTCCATGTCACCATCAATATCCTGGACCCTTCTAGAAAGGAATATATTTGCCTCATTATGCAGCTAGTTCTGACCTCTGAAAACTAGTAACACTGACAGGAAAATCCCCACTATCACTTCCTGCTCATCCACTGAGTGAACTGTAAGAAGACCAAGTTGTGTAAAACTATGGAAATTTCCTAAGGGGCTCATTAAAGAACTTACTGCAGCTGATACCAGAATGCTTATCTTATGCTGTAGCAAACAACCTGCCACCTGGTGGAATTGAATTTGATAATGACTCTGAGTTGTCAGGTAAGGATAAGTGAAAGCAGCAGCTTTGTTGCTCATCTGTGGGATCTGTTTTAGGGCTCAGGGTCATTATTACAATTATTTCCTGGAGGAATTGCAACCCTTATCCCCACCTTTTTCTTCCACAGCTACAAGGAAATCCTTCCCAACTGCCCCCCCAAATCTGTCTATTTCCTGCTAGCTTGAAAATAAAATGGAATACCAGCATGCAAATTAGCTCCATGTATAGTATGCATGGGTGTCAGGTTTGTCTATTTTTAGGTAGTGCACAGAACAGGTCTAAGTCCCATCCACTAAACCTGCCTTTTAAGCCAATATATATATATATATAACTTTAACTCTGACATATCAATTTTAAAATGTTACATTCTGCTTAGTGGGTCAGATCCTCTGCTGATGTAACTCAATGGCGCGCCATCAAAGTCAACAATGCTATGCCAATTTACACCTGTTTATGATCTGGCTTAGTATTCCTATTCATTTATCGCTTAATTTAGCTGAACACTTCAAATGTCTGAATTAATGTGACTAGAGGTTTATGTGTATCTGGTACAGCAGATTAAGCTGCTTTTCGGTTTTGTTACTTCATTGCTCCAAGGTTTCCATTCTCTAACTTGCCCTGAGGAATTACACACACACACACACACACACACACACACACACACCAGGAACATCTGTTTCTTAAATCTCCACTAGACCATAGGGTAGAGGTATTATCTGTCTAATATACAGGAAAGATGGTTGTTTTAATAAACGTTTCACTTTTATTTTTTTCCATGTGCCTGCTGTTCCGTTCAGCACTTGGTTCATTCGTGTACAGCTGTCTTGTTTAGCAGTGCCTTCTAATTTCCAATGTGCAGTGGGAAATCTGTTAAATGTCATGCAAAGTGACTTTCATCAGGTTTTAAAACACAGGTTAAATCACAGTTTGAGCCCAGTCCCTCTCCCTTTGAGCACAATGGGAAAATTCCCACTAACTACAATGAGAGCAGGGTCAGGCTTCTCAGCAAGATCTATCTTTGCGGGTTCCTATTTGTTCTGTGTCTACCTCTCAGCTTCTCTCATTTTAATCCCCAACCCCCGCCCCATGTTCCATACAAGTTTGGTGTCCCCAGGTGTGGGGCCAGCAGTGGCGCCCTGGACGGCAGCCAGGATCCCAGGCACAGAGCCAGCAGCAGAGCCCCAAACATTGGTGGAGCCAGGCCCACGTTCCTGAATAATGGTGGCGCATGTGCACCACGGAGGCATCATATAACTCGCCACCTATGAAAGTATGGGCATATCAGGGCTGATTCCACTGCTGTGTGTGCAAGCTTCCTTACATTGGATTATAAACCCATTACAGAAAGCAAATCCATGATGATGTTAAGAAATATTTTATTAACAATGGAGATGACATAATAAGAGATGGTGGAACTCTCTTGCCAACTAATCCTATTTGCACACACCCCTTGTTGTTTCTAAGTGGTGGTCTGTACTGAAAACAATCTTCATTTGCCAGTCATCATTTTATCTGAAGTTTTTCATGCTGATATGTCTTGTTTGTTGGTTCAACATGTCCATTGACTAGGTCCAGTTCACTCTGTTACTGAAGAAACAGCTCAGTCTTCAGCATTATTTTTCTCTCTCAACACTATCATAAACCCTCAGTGTAATTAGCTAAGGGCATGGTTACACTTACAAGATTATAGCGCTATTGGTTATAGCGGTCCCCTTATACAGTAATATGTATAGCGCTATTGTATGTCCACACTCAGACGCGCCAGCGGTATAGCATGGCCACATTTGCGGCACTTAATGCGGCATTAAGAGCAGCGCATTAGGGCAGGTATCCCAGCATTCAGCTGGGTGCAACGTGCTTTTTAAACGAGGGGGGTGAGGGGGAACGTGTTGTGTGTATGTGGAGGGAGAGAGCCAGTGTTTTTTCCCTTCTTCTGAAAGCCTGTCAGCGATCCTCCATTCACAGAGGGCTTTGTTTTCACACAGGCTCTCTCCTTAAAAATTTGCATTGCTTATCTGCAGAGTTAAGAGAGAAACTCTAAAGAGGTACTTCCACATTCCTCCAGCCGAGTTCAAAAAAGAAAGGGAAGAGACGTCAATTGCCTTAAATGGCTCTAGGCATCTCCAGAGATCACTTGTAGAGCAGTGGGTGTCCACATTCTTGCTGTAGCGCTACAGCAGCTGCGCTACAGCCCTTATTCCCCATGCGGAGGTGGATTACCAAGAGCGCTATAACTCCACAGTTATAGCGCTCTACGTGCCTTGCCAGTGTGGACGGGGAGGAGGTTATAACACTCCTGGGGGCTTTATAGCGCTATAAAGTGCCAGTGTAACCAAGGCCTTAATATCACTCAGCTTTGCCAGTGATCAGCAGAGATCCTTTGTCATGGAACCTACGCTGGCACCAACACAAATGGCAGGCTGTGGAAGCAGCTCTGATGTGGAGTCATTTCTCATCATAGGGGAAGGACACAGATCTTTATTTTTAGCCAGACTCACTTAATACACCCATCTGGATAGCTTCAGTTTACCAAAAAAAATTCCGATGAAGGCTGCCAGGATCTGACAAACTCCTGCTGGTTTGTGTCTTTCCCTGAGATACCAGGCATCTTAATACCAGAGGGGCCAGAGAAAGGCAGTTATTTTAGCAACCTTTCAGTGACTTCCATATTGCTGTATACATGAGAGCAACCCAATTGTTCAACATGCCACCCTCTGTCCGAAGTCACAGAGAATTCTGCATTTGACAAGACTTCAGAACAGAATTCTATTGGCCTCATTTTCAAAAGTGCAGAGCACTCGCAGTTCCCTTTGACTTCAATGGAAATCACAGGTGCTCAGTGCCTCTGAAAAACAGGCCATATCCTGAATAGGCTGAATCTCTGTTAGCATTCTGATAGTGCCTGCAAATACTTGCGTGTCTATGGTACTTTAATACCCTTTCACCTCTATTAATATATTCCAAGCTGTGTCTGTGTGTGTGTAATTACATACATACATGTATATATTTGCCATTGACTATATATATAGGACCCTTCATTTTCAGTTTTTATTTTATTTAATTTTTCCCTGGAATTCATCAGTGTTTATTACTACAACAAAAACAGATGAAGAAAAGGTACACAAAACAATTAATAATTTTTGGGGTAACTATCAGGGTTTATTTTGGTGGATGTGGTGAAATGAGCATGAGGTTCATCAGTATGTTCAGATGCACAGACACTTCAGAGCTTCCATGAATATCTGTTTGCTTATTGTGTGTATCTTCCAATACATAGCCTTACTTCAACAGGCAGCTTTACATATACACACAGACTAATGTATTATCATAATACATATATCTCATGCAATGTATTGTATTTTCCTAATAAAACAATTTATTTTTATATATTTTACACACACACACACAATTTCATGATCAAGAGACTGTAGCAGAAACAGACATATCAGTGCATTTCTATACATTTTTGGCAAAAATTCCATTCAGTATACGAGGCTGTCCTTTTCTTATTATTTTAGTGAAACTGTTCACAAGATCTTTATTAAAGTTACAGATCTACTCAGGCTGAAATTCAAATGTTTGCCTTCAGTTTATAGAAGGAGAATCTTGAAACACTGGATGACTTCATCATGTCTTAGCTGCAGACGTTCAGTGCTAACCTTCAAAATGAGACTGCTGAATTAGCATATAATGTTTTCTACTGACATTTGTGTCAGGGTACCTTTTTATAGAAACAAAAGTCAGTGTTCCAGATACAGCAAAATAGCTTCCTTGGTTATGTATATGAAGTAAAATCATTTGTAAGTCAGGGTGAAAAATCGAAATTAGCTCTAACAAGTAAACAATCCTGTCTGAATGAAAAGTGAATGGCTAAAATAAAACCTTTCTTTTTTTTATTACTGTTATTATTAGAACATGCTGTTTCCACTGTTTTCCACTGAGTTTTAATATATGGTAATGAGAAGCTCAGTTGTTGCTTTCCCACAGACTCCAAGAAATGGGTAGTACATGGTTGCTCAGCCACTGGAGCAGACCAGAGAATAGACTGTGATTCACAGAGACTCAGTCTCTCCAGGGTCAGTAATCTGCACCAGCCCTATACTTGGCACAAAGTTCAGCTGCACTAGAAGACAGGTGCCTTCCAGGGGGCAGAGCAAAGGTTCCACTCATTTCCTGTCCCTGCCTTCCCATTCCCCTCCTCCCCAGTACAGGATTGAGATTAGCAACCCCATAGAGGTTACCACCCTCACCGCTATCTGCACTAAGTGTAGCCATGTGAGGGAGTCAGCAGCCATTTGACACCCAGCCCCCTTAATCCTCTGCATCAGCAGATAGGATCACAAATGTGCAGTTGTTGCCAAGAAGGCTAGCAGCATTTTGGGCTGTATAAGTAGGAGCATTACCAGTAGATCGAGGGACATGATCATTCTCCTCTATTTGGCATTGGTGAGGCCTCATCTGGAGTCTGTGTCCAGTTTTAGGCCCCACACTACAAGAAGGATGTGGAAAAATTGAAAAGAGTCCAGTGGAGTTGCAACAGAACTGATTAGGGGGCTGGAGCACATGATTTATGAGGCGAGGCTGAGGGAACTGGGATTATTTAGTCTGCAGAAGAGAAGAATGAGGCGGGATTTGATAGCTGCTTTCAGCTACCTGAAAGGGGGTTCCAAAGAAGATGGATCTAGACTGTTCTCAGTGGTAGCAGGTGACAGAACAAGGAGTAATGGTCTCAAGTTGCAGGGGGGAAGGTTTAGGTTGGATATTAGGAAAAACTTTTTCACTATGGGGGTGGTGAAGGACTGGAATGGGTTACCTAGGGAGGTGGTGGAATCTCCTTCCTTAGAGGTTTTTAAGGTCAGGCTTGACAAAGCCCTGGCTGGGATGATTTAGTTGGGATTGGTCCTGCTTTGAGCAGGGGGTTGGACTAGATGAGTTCCTGAGGTCCCTTCCAACACTGAGATTCTATGATTCCATGGTTCAAAGGAAGTGTATTTCCCATGTGTTCAGAGATTTATATTAGGTTGGAATTATAGAGATGTTCTATACACATTAATAAAAAAAGAACATAACAATAGTGTATAAAAGGAGGCATTTATCTTAGCACCTTGCTATTAGCTAACTATGATATTACAAGGCAGTACTGCACTTCTCCACCTTGGCAACCCACAGTTTGAGAACCACTGTCATAAAAGAAGAAAATATAGCACACATTGAAAATGGGCAACTTGATAAGATAGGGTCAGATTCTGATGCCCTTACCCATGTTGAGTGGCTCCACTGATTTCATTGGGATTATTATTATTATTTGTGGAGTAAAGTACTATGAGTAAGGATATCAGAGCTTGGCAGACAATGACTGTAATTATAGAGTAGTTACACTGTGTGTATGCTGTTTGATAACTAATTATTGCTAAGTCATATGGGCCAGATTCTGCCACTTTTACTTCCATTATCACCTTATCTATGGGAGTCCTATTCAATTAAATGAGATTATTTTTGCGATGTCCATGAAAAAGGATATCAGATTCTGGAAAATTACTGGCAGGTTTAATACATGACTGAACAATTTATTATTACACATTGTTTTATACTAAATCCAGGTGTTTTTAGAATCCATCCACATTAATTTCATTATATTTACACTGCAACTACTATCAGGCATGTAGTTAGCCCAATTGTTAGGAGATTTAGCAATAACTGCTATCATTAAAAAGCCTAAGCAATAGTATAATTACACTGTAATTGCAGTGTAACTACACTATAATTGCAGTCACTGTGTTATAAAATGTAAGTACAACTTAGTGTAACCAAATCAAAGAGGAACTGACAAATGCTTCCTTTCCATGGAAAGTAATGTCCATGAGAGAGGAATTTTTTTTTAAAAAAAATCACAAAGTCACTGGTTTACTAACCTTTATCTAGGTTATGACTGCCACAACCCAATACAAAATACAGAAGTGCATCACATAAGCTAATAAAACCAAAGATGATTAAACATACATATTCTTAACCTGTATAGAATTTTTTACATGTTCATGTGAGTATTTATTGGCCCAGGAGAGTAGGAAAGGTTGGACATGCCCAAAGATGGACCAGGACATAATCTTCTGTCCTTAAAACAGAAGCTAAAGCTAGCCATGTCCTGTAACACATGTCAGCAATATCAAGCTGACAGCATGGCCTCACTCTCTGGAAGGAACATGCAGAGAGGAAGCAGGTTTAAGAACCAGGCTATATTGACAAAGGGATTTTAGGACTGAGGCATAGAAGACCTAGAGTTTATCTGGGAATGAAACCCTAGGAGCAGCCAAGCTGGGAAGAAAGATTAGACTGTACTTTATTGTCTTATTGTTTATTTGTTTGTTAAAGGCACATCCCAGAAAGGAAGTGAGTTTTGTCTTATATAGCATATGTAGACTTTCTCTTAGAACATACAGAAAAATCATCTGCTCACGGGAAGGTTTGTGGGGGGAGGGTTGAGAGTGAGCTGTTGTTTGGTTTTCTGTTAGGCAGACAAAGCGATTTTATTTTTTTGCCTCCAAAAATGTGTCTCTGCTGCCAACGCCAACAGGATAACTCTCAGCATTTTCATTTTCATTTTTTCTCATAGTTCTAGAAAAATAAACAGACACATCAAAATACCATCTTTAAGTACCGAAGTAGCTTCCTTTAAAAAAAACAAAATTAGTGTGTTAAATGAAACTTTGTAATTTACCAAATAAAAACAAAAAAACCCAAAGAGATGTATAAAATCCACCAAAAAGAACAAGAAAATGTGACAAGACTTTTCTTAAATAAACAAAGAGAATACTAAGAAAAAAGAGGCAAAGAGATGTAATGTAAGACTCAGAACCAAAAGAGCCTAACTTCCCTTTGATTCTAAACTTAGCTCAGTCAGTGGCCCACCGTGCAGATGACTCACCGACTTCCTTGGACTTAAATCATCCCTCTTATAAAACTTGTTAAAGAAAGACGTCACTGTAAATTAGATGTTGTATCTAAGTTTAGCTATGGCCAGTACAGAAATATTTTAACTTATATCAGTTTCTAACATTTGTTTATAGATAGGTAGATAGATTGATTTAGATTATATATATAAAGAGAGAGAAATTTCTTTCCTTTTACTGTTTTTGTAGTTTAACTCACATATATTGTTATTTTGCTGGTGAGATAATTCATGGCTGATTAAAAGTTTGACCATTTTTAGAGACATCTAATTCCTACTCCACCTAAACACTTTCTCTCTGTCAGTGATGTTTCAGACCAGAGAAATGGTAGGGTAGAGGGAGTGGTTTTATGTATAACATACGTAAGAGTTATTTCTTATGACCCCAATCTTCACTCCTGAGAGAAAGACAATATAGCTCACTCAGTGCTACACGACTCAGAAAGAACCTCTCTTCTTACCAGGAAGACGAATGTCAGAACAGAGCTCAGTCACAGTTTTGGTCTAATCTGTCCAGTTAAGGTTCAGTCAAGATAACTCTTTAAAGGTCAACATGTACAAGTCCTCTAAAATTAACATGAAGAGTCAGATTTCTTTGAAATTTAGTGAGCCTTAGGCAGGCACAGAAGGGTTAATGATGCAAATTTGGAGCAATTTGAGCCAGGGTTTCCAGAGATATAAGCCTGGGGAAAATAGCTATTTCTGTAAAAATTTCTAGGAGGGTAGGTAGATAAGGAGACCTAAAGATCAAACAATTGATGTGAAGTGGGTCAAACTGGTCTCGGTCTTTCCAGTTGTACCCAAGGTAGTAGATGGCACCTACTAAGTCTTGAAGGATACAATCTGAGAACAACATTTAAGAAAATGTACGGTTTTACACAGCATGTTGCCATTCCAGCCACTGTGTATGCGTTAAAGTTCAACTCTTTTAAGGGCTCTAAAATGTGAACTGTTAATGGGATTGTTTTAAAACTTGCTGAGCCTCATAGGGAGCAGGGTAGAGTTAGGGATCCAAATTTGGGGTTATTTAACCAACGGGTTTCTGAGTTAAAAGTTCCCACCCCCGCAAAAATGATTTTCTGCTGCTGCCTTCTACTGTTAAACTGAGGGAGTATAATGAATGGATGAATCACAGATCTCTGGACTGCTGTGAAGTCACCCTTCGATGAGCTTAACTAAAGCCTCCGCCTAAGACAAAATGGCAGAAGGTTGCTACAATTTGAGTCAGCAGTGGCAGTTTTGTTTTGGGGGGAATGTAATCAAAGTATTTGGTGCGGGGTGGGAATTGGACCGTGAATTTTTCTGTGAGATGAGGGGAGGATTAGGCAATAGATGTGTAGAGTAATGGGGAAAGAATTTGGGATTTCAAGAGGGGAAATGTGTTATGAGAAGGGGGATGGTAGGTGAGGTAAGGAAAGCAGGGCACCCCCCAGATCTGCCCAGTGCACCTCAACCACCTTGCCCTCAACTTGCTTTCACCACTCACTCCTTCCAGTATACCCCAATCCCCAGCCAACCTACACCCCAACCCCCTAGCTCTGCCAGTGCACCCCAGCCATCCTGTACCCCAACGTTCCTATACTCCAACACCATTCTACTGGGACATAGTTGTCCTTTGCTCTAGGTGCTGCATGTGAGTCAGGCTATAGGAGGAGGTAAGCAACAGCAATAAAAATATTTGTGTACCAAGGAGTGAAGACCTCAGGGAGTTGCATTCCCTGCTTGCTGTGGGGAGGCTTAGGCACAGTCATGAGGCGGGGCTGGGTTACAAGGGTAAATGCACTGAAGATGTCAGGGATATGGCTCAGAAGGCATACTGAAGCAAGAATGGTGTGACACAGCTGATGTGGGGGGTGTGAGGGCAGCTGACTCAGTTTGCTAACTGTGGGACACAATACAAACAACTGCCGAAATGACTACTAACTCCTAACAACAACGTCTTCTCTTGTTCCGAATAAAACGAGGAAAATCAATGGCAAAAAACCTCCATTAATGCAGAGTTAAGGTTGATTGGTAATATGTCATCCCCTCGGAGAACGCTGATTTGAGCACAATTCAAAGGTCTGAAAAAACAGGAAATGCAAGATTGCCCATGCAACCTTAACTCTGCCCTCTGTTCAGCAATGTCCCAGTATGCCCTGTTAACATACAGTCTTTTATTCTGCCATCCCACAGTTGCTGCAGCTCTTCACCTCTGTTTACAACCCATTCCCTCTTACCCAAAAGATTCCATTTAACACTACTAAAGGACGGGTGGGGAAGTGCACACAACACCTTCCTTCTGGCCCCCTGGAGCTGGCAGTAGCCAATGGGAATTATTTGCATATACTCCAGGTACAGTCAACGTGTTAGGTGTATCTACAGTAAATGGTGGAAACAATAGCAGGGCCTGCTTGGTAAAGGTGTATTTGTGGTATGAGGACATGTGGGGATTACTTTGAGATGTGTGACAGAGCTGGGCTTATGGCATGAGGAGCTCTGTGTTTTGTACCCTACAACATGCGTGAGCAAAGGAGAAAGCTGCAGGATCCAGGATGCATCATGTCTACGCAGACTTGTGTGCTCTGTGCAATTATCAGGGCACAGGGGAGTAGCAAACTGGGATATGAGAGCAGCATAAGCAAGTGTGGTGAGTATTAGGTGGAGGCAGTAGTTAGCTCTGCTTGGTAGAGGTGGGTTTGCAAGATGGGGGGTTGACTTTAGGGTGAGTGACAGAGCTGTGAGTGTGAGATGAGGAGGTCTCTGTTTCACACCTTCACATCTGTGAGGAAAGAGAGAATGTGCATGTGTATCTTCAGCATGCAGTCTGAGTATGCATCCTTCCTAGGCAGAATTGTGTAGGTTGTGTCAATAGCAAGGCATAGGCCTCTTATTATAAAGCATAAAGTCAGCAGTGAGCTGGAGTATGAGAGGATTTTAATGCTTTCTTTATGGTTAAATGAAAATGAGATGATACCTTGTAAGTCTAATGCAGTTGTGAAGGCTGCGAAGTGGTCCTTCAGTGGTACGTGTGAGATATTCTTTCTGGGGAGCTGCCCAAGTGCATGAGTGGATGCCAGAATTTGCAACCTCCTAAATTTTATAGTCCCAAGGGCCAGTGTGAGAGTATATGCATAGTGAATAGACATTGCTGGAGGAAGGCAAGAAGAAGGTGGCATACGCAACTACTTCCTCCCCGACCACCATTTAATAGTGTTAGATGGAATCTAGTGGATGAAAGTGAACGGGCTGTAAAAGACAGTGAAGAGCTTGTACATTTCAGCAACTGTGAGGTTGGCAGAGTAAAGATATGTGCATTATCAGGGTACATTGGGGCAGTGCTGAAAGAGGGCAGAGTTAAGGTTGCATGGGCATCCTTAATTGTGCATATCCTTGTTTTCATATATTTGAGTTTTGCTCAACTCAGCATTCTGTGAGGGGATGTCAAACCAACAACCAGTCATAACTTTGCATGAATGTAGCTTTTTACCATTGAGTATGGTTAGATCTGTTAGTCAAGTCTTGAAAACATACATTTAACATGGAGAACTATTTCTCCCATCTGTCTTCTTCACATGCAAAATTAAATCCTGAATCCAATTTGCAGTCAGAAGGGGCATGCTAGCCTTACAAGAATTGACAGCATATTCCGTTGACCAATCCTCGGGGCATGAAGTAAAAGGAGTAGAAGAAATACATTCCCAGGCCATGGTCAAGGACCAGGAGCTTCAGACCTGGCCCAGGAAGGAGTGATAAGTAGAGAATTTATGTTCATTAATTCCCTTTCCCTTAACACCCCTGTGCAAACCCTGGGTCCATCTTTCCCACAGATGGCTCTACTGGGGAGGAGAGTCTGGATAAGACCCAGATCCCTATAGTCTGAGAGTATCAGTGGGGAAAGGGAAGGAGAGGAGTCATCTCTCTCTTCGCTGCTGAATCTTCAGCCTCGAAAGGACCCTCTTCTCTTCCTGGCTAAAGTTTCCATTTTGAAGATGTCAGCTGTGAGGTCTGCCTGCTTGGGTGAATAGACACTTTCCTGTGTAGTGTAGTTCTGCCATAGTAGGAAATCTTCCATGGTTTATTTTATGGATGTAATAAAATCTTAATAGCATGAGACCTTAATACAGCAGTTTGCCACTAAGTTGTTGCAGAAAGTTAGGCTATTTTTGTATCCACATTATGGAGACTACATCTTAGTGACATGGAAATGAAGGAGGTTCTACTGCATTGGGCTATCTGAAGTAATAAGTAACTTTCATAATTGGAAGTCAAGCCAGGTCTGTGATTCATTTAAAGAAACAATACTGTTACAGAGATGGATACAAATACCTATCTGAGATAATGCTTAAGTGTCTATCGAAAGGGCACCTGTACACCATAGTAGGTAACAATAGTGTTTATATAAACCTCAAATACAGGACACCAGTCTTCATTACTATCCAACTGTTCATTTGGCATCTTTATGGTTCTTAAATTTGTTTGTTCAAAATTAGGTACAAACAAACCTCTCAACAAAACTAATTGTTGCTGAAGATTTTGTAACCTTTGTTGGGACTTACCATTTCAGTGGGTTGCCTGTGTAGGACCATGTGCTGTTTGCCATCTACATGTAAATAGTCCCATTGATGTCCATGAGCCAAACTCAACCCTGGCAAAAGCATTAACCACTCTAGCTGACAACACATGTTATTTTCATGTGAGCGGTACCTTGCCGAATTTAGTCTGAGGACTGCTCATGTAAAATTAATGTGACGTGGGCCACACTGAAGCACATTCCAAGAAAGTCAATTTATTTTCTGTGTCACTTGCTCCCCTGTTTCTCTCAGTCATAGTATTCCGACTACGGGCCCAGTGTTACACTCTTAAGTACATTGGGCCAAATCTATCCCTGACATACTTCAATAGAGATACATCAGAGAGAAATTTGACCCATTGATTGCTACCATATATGCAACCATTCCCATTGATTTCAAGTGGGACTGTTCACAGAGTAAGATCCTATCGGTCTGAGAAAGGATGATCGAAGCAGGTGCTAAATAATACTATTTGTAGATAGTACAAAAATTGGACTGATAACAAATGACTTGGACAAGTCAATTCTGCAGTGCAGTCTGGATTGCATGGATAACATGGGCTTTAATACAACTAAACGCAGGACATACACAAAAGAACTGAGAATGTAGGTCTACTGATAAGAGGATGGGCTCTATATTTTTGAAAGTGGTGACTCAAAAGGTATTAGGTGCCCTGGTCAATGAGCAGTTGAGCTCCCAGCATGCGGTGGTGGCCAAAAAAAGCAAATGTGATGCTTGAATGTACAAGTAGGAGATTATCAAGTAGGTAGGTAGGGTACCTTCTTTGTATATGGCATTAGTGTGACAATTACTGACTGAATAGTGTGTCCAGTTCTGGTGTCCACACTTTGAAAAGGATGTTGATAAGTTTGCAAGTGTTCAGAACAGAGCTACAAGAATTATTTGAAGTCTGGAAACTCTGCCTTACAGTGAGAGACTAAATAATCTCGATCTATTTATCAGAAAGCAGCAGTTAGGCGGTGATTTGATCATGATCTGCAAGTACCTACATGAAGATTTCTGATTGCAAAGAGTCTTTAATCTAGCAGACACAAGCATAACAAGATCCCATACCCAGCTACTGAAGATAAACAATATCAGGCTAGAAATAAGGCTCCATTTTTAACAGTCAGAACAATTTACCTAGAGATATAAAAAATTTTCCATCACTTAAAATCTTTAAATCAAAACTGGGTACCCTTCTAAAAGACATGATATAGCTCAATCTGAAGGTAAGGGCTTGATTCAGGAATCACTTGGTGAAAGTCTATGGCCTTTGTCATTCATTGATAATAGTCCCTTCTGGCCTAAAAATAATTACTTAGGTGGATTTGCACTTTTGGGGAGAGACCCTGAAGTTCTTGCTCAGATGAAACTTCCACTTAGGATTTTCACTGGGAGTTTTGCCTGAAGAAGACTGCATGATAAAGCCTAAAATATTTACCTCCTGAAATTTAGTTCTGAAGTACCTGGTAGCCATCAAAAAATAGTTGCTGCAGATTTCAAATTCTTCCTGGACCCTAGGGGGAAAAAAAGTAAGTTCTACAGGTAAACTTGAACTTTAGAGAATGTTCAAGACTAAACATGGAAACAGCTTTCGAAACCAAAGGAAATAAATTTCAGCTCATTCAAAAGCAGACCCTAATCTGCTGGCTCTCCGAAATCAGGAAGGAGTTCTGCTGCTTTAAAATAATACTTTTGTCTGGGCTCTGGGGAACAACTAGGAGATCTGAGCTGTGCTTCCAGGTGCACTCAATTCCTAAGCTTTGCTAGTGTTTACAGTATTATTTGCAATCAGAAACTTTGTATGGTATGGTAGACCTCCATAGAAGTTTTCTGGTGAGAAATATGTTAGGCCATAATCATCTGTAGTGTAACTCGGCTGAAGGTAATAGAGTTATACTAGGGATGATTTTGTTCCAGTGTACTCAGCACTCTACTAAACGGAATTTGAGGAAGCCACAGAATGTCAATAGTGCACTTTAATCTTTACAATCCAGGGTCCCAGAATAACCTACTTATTACTATTGCTTTTTTTCTCTGGGTCTGTATCTTTTAAAGTGTCTAAAGCTTAACAAGCTTTTACAATACAAATAATTTGCCCCAAACCCATCATTCATAAGTATTGTGTAATATCATACAAGTATATTTTTAATATTTATGTTTAAACGATTGGGTTGAGCTTCTTAATGTAGCAATCCTTGTTTAGACAAACATCCTCAGATGCATATCATTTAAGACTATCCATCACTTTCTTCATATCTTCAACTAGTGTTGATGCCGTGTTGAGTGCGGTGATGGTTTTTAATTTCCCAAACTTCGTCTTTCAAGTCACTATACATACAAGATCTTAACTTTATTACTGTTTTCCAGTGGAGACTGCCTTTGGGAAATAGTGGTTTCATTCACTTTCTCTATCAGTTTCAGAAACCAATTTCATAAGCTACATTTTCCTTTGCATTTCTATTCCTGACCTATGACTGAGATCTCAAAAAAAAATCAAAAAAATCATTCCCCATGCTACAATATTGATACTACCATCTTGTCTGCATTATCTCAGTATTTCCTGTTTATTAGTGGCATGTTGTTGCCTAAACTAACCTGTAAACTAGTAAAACTGACCCTGGACACAGAGGAGCTAAGAAATCTTTTATAGTTTATGGTTAACAAAATAAAAAATCTTGGTGATTCATTTTAAAATTTTGCTGGCAATTTATAATGTATTCCTGTGGCTTAATCTTTTCATTGAAGTGCCCCTTCTGAGATTTGAACAGCACATTTGTGTGTTCTCAGAAAGAAAAATTTAAACTAAATTGCTGTGCCTTTCCCAAAATATTTAAGTACAGTCATAGAGTCATAGAAATGTAGGACTTGAAGGCACCTCAATAGGTCCCTGAGCTACGATAGCAATAATGATCATAGGCATGCACAAAGTGATGTCAGCATTTTCCAGTTATTCTTGAAATGTTTAACTGAAGATTTCCCTGTAAAATTTTCTGACATGGATTTTGTACTGACAAACCAGCCTGCAATTTTTTTTAATATAGCTACCAGATACATTTCTATTTAAGAAACCTAATTAACGCTTCACGTGCTACAGTATACCTATTTTAGTACAGTCAAGTTTTCACTTGGTATAATTTAAACCCAGTAAAAGGGTGTTGCCTTCCCCCAAGACAAGTAATATTACAAAGTATATTTTTGTGTACCAAAATGTTCATTGGAGGAGTTTAGATGAATGTTGCATTAAGCTTTACCTGTTTGGAAAATAAAAGCAATTCCTAAGTATAGGAATTGTTACAATACAATGGGGGAAAAAGACTATTCTAAGACATTGGTTGGTTTTTGTCTATAAATTTTAGGAAAGCTTATTTATCTTGTGCACATGAAGCTTTATTTTCTACTTCAGTAATTACTTTTTAGTCTGCTTGAATATAGAAGTAACCCATCAATAAAAGATTAGAGGACATCTGATGAAAATATGTGGAGGCTTAGTTAAAAAAAAAAAGATATTCCAGACATAAAAATGTTAGAAAATATTGCTTAAATTTAAACTAATTAAATAGATTTTAAATGAAATACAGCTTTCACTGTTAAGTGCTAGGTTTCTCCCCCAAACATTAGACAAAGTTGCATTGTTTACAAAAATTTATTAATACAAACTTTACACACTTTATATAACAGTTATCAAAGTCCTAGTTATATATATCATGTGTGTAATAATACTTTAAGTTATTTTTATACTCAGTTGCACACAAAATAAGATCTGCAAGACTAACATCTACCTAAAATATCACTGTATCTCAAATCTGCTCCGTTTTAGTAAGGCTGTTGGCTTTCCTAAAAATTATACAGAGGATAACCTATGTGATCACTTTATAATGCTTGCAACTAGCCACTGAACTCGAAATGATAGTTCATAAATAAAACGTCAATAGAGCCCTATTTCATTATACCACAGCTGACACAAATACAGCAACGTCTTGCCGATTATCCAAGAACAAATAATTAAGACTAAAATGCAAGCTGATGTGTTGCAGCATTGTAGGGCCACTAAATAGCCATCTGTGAATTCGTGGCGATTTAAAAGGCGAAGAAAGGCACGAAAAAGCTGCAAACTGCATCCTGCGTCACATTGCCTGAGGAGAATGCAAAATTAAAGTAAGATTGATTTCATACACACTTCTCAGGCATAGATCGACTGCCTCTGCGCTAGCGCTGTTCGCAATAAGCTCCGCCGGCACTCCCATCCCGCCTGGGACTGCAAACTCAATTCTGTTTTCTTTGATTTATTACTTTACACCGATCCGACTGGTAAAGGACAAGGAAACGTCTTTTAAATTTTGCAAGTGGCGTTTCTTTTTAAGCGACCAACGACTGTAATTTAGGGCTGGTTATTTTCCTTCAAAAGATTCCCCTAGAATATGTTTAGGGATCTGAAAGGAAACATACGTACATGTCCTCTTTAATTCCCTTTCAAGGAGAAGGAATGGAAAGGTCCCTCGGCTGGTTTGGTTTGTCTTATCCCCAGAAGGTAAGCTATTCATCCGTATATAGCAAGATGAGGTGGAAATGCTTCATCGGTTATTAGAAACTCACCCGCATGTGAACACTACACATTCTATTAGGACAAAAGTTGGTTTTATGAAATAAATTTTACTAAGCAATAAGCCATAATGTAGAAAAATACATTTTACCTCCAAACTCAATAAACAAGAACAAAACTTCAGTTGTAGTGCATAATTATTTAGTGGTAGCTACAACAGGGGTTCCTAAACTTTTACAATAAGAGCTTGCATCAAACAGAACAGAAGAGTGAGAGGCGATCACAACCTTAAATTGAAAATAATCATCATAAGAAGTGACTCCGATGGGCAACCGTGCTTAAATAGTGCAAGACAGGGTGGGAGGAGGAAGGGTCTACAAGAAAACAACAAAGGAAAGGAGCAACTCCGCTTGAAAAACTCAAAGGAGAGAATCCCGGTCATTTCACGTGATGAGAGGCATGGACAGCACTGGAGAGTAACACATTATACTTTGCATCAAGTTCCAATACCGAGCTGCCCACGGTCAGTTAGGTAGTGGATCTAAAGTGGAATTGTCTCAGGTTACCCAGACCTTCCGGCAGCCTAAAGCCACGCATACGTTAGGGGCACCTCCTCTCTGATCTGTGCTCTATCGCTTCCAGTATCGAAATTTCAAAAGGTTTCCAATAGCTCTAATTGCCGGTTTGGCTTTGTTCTGTAGCTGCGCCCAATCAGTTAGAAGAACAATGAATGGGGCTAAATATTTTTCCCCCCTCCAATTGTCAGAGATGCACAATTTTGACAGAGCTGTTGTTTCACCACAGGAGAATTAGCTTCTAAACTCAGTGTTTGAGAGACACAAATACATATAAAAGTGGAATCAAAGAAAGCAGAAAAATTGAAATCTTTCGAAAGGGGAGGGGGACGACAGTGCCCCCTTCAAATAGGCTAGTGGACAAGGAGCCTGTCTTGAGACTCACTGGGAGGAGGAATCTGCTTTAGCAATTCTTCCAAATCATTATCACCATAATTCCCTTGTAGCAGGGCATCAGTGTCTATGTACAGTAGCAAATGGTGACTATTAATATCTTCGACCCTGTCCTGGATAAAAATACTATCCTTTTAATTTCACTTACAAAAATAGGAGCAATATTCAAACAATGATTGTCTTTTTTTCTATTTATTTTATATAAAAACATAAACAGCTCAGGCGAATTTTTTTGTTCTTGTGCAGGCTTGATATGAAGAATTGTTCTCTATCAGTAGTATTTATATATATATATTTATATATTATATATAACTTAATGATTTGGTCCACAAAGTAGATCTGTGCGTTTCTCTAGTGCTTTTATACAAAAAGAAAAACAATATTATTATCAAAATATTCATTTAATGGCTTTACTTCATACATAAATACATGTTTAGATAACACAGGAGCGGTGATTGTTCAGTCACTTTGGAAATGACTTTTGTTTTTCTTTTTTTAGGGCTCTGTATACATAGGAGTGGTGGGTTACTCGGCGCTACAAATACGCTACTCGGCGTCCTTTGTTTTTAACTCTTTGTTTATACCTTTTCCCCAGGACCGCTGCCAAGTATTTCTTGACAGCCATTTGTTTCCGGTAGCGGCTGTAGCTGTCTGTGAAGATGCCATCCGAGTGCCGTTTGGAGAGCGGTTCCGAGTCGTCCTCCAGGCCGCTGGCACCGCTGCAAAGCAAAGGACAGTTGCAACATCTGGATTCACTCCCCTGTCCTGCCTGCACTTTGGAGGCCTTCTCTGCTTCCCCTGGCCGCTTTAACCTTTCCAGGGGAGGATGAGGAGGATGATTTGTCACTGGATTGGTTTGGTTTATGTTTCCAAAGCTATTCGGTTTGGGGAAAGGGGGAGCATGAAGCAACGAAAGCAACATGTAGACAGGAGGGAGGCAGAAGGAAACAAAGACTCTAGCTCAGCACGCGGGGAAGTTGAAATCTGATCATAATATAAACCGACAGTCGGGAGACAATATATTCATGGCATGAATTATTCATTATGCAAATGGAATCTGTTTCCCCCTGGGCTTTATTAAAATGTTACCTTCTGCCGACATGAGCTTCATGCCACTGGCCCTGCCGCGTGCCGGGATGTCTGACTGTAAACGCTACACTGCGGTGCGGTGGATTCTAGTCTTGACAATGGAGAGCTCGTTTCAGAGACCCACATCCACACTTACAACTGATCTCTTGCTGCGATTCTTCCCGCCGGCGATCGCCCGAATCAATGGGCTACTGGACTTTCTTTACAATGCCCCGGATTATTATCCTCAACTAGCCGCCTGGGGTTTTCCACTCAACCTTTCCCCGGGGGTCGGGGAATGAGATCGAGCAAAAACCCTCGGGAATTTGGAAATATTCGAGCTGGGTGTGTCGCTTAGTGCGCGAAACACCAACGCCCCGGCGAGCGAAACAAGTATACGCCGGTGGCACATGAGGCGTGGTTGAAAAGAAAGATGGGTTCGTCTTCAGTGAAACAAACAGCGAATAGAAATCTTACCCCACCCGCTTGGCCATCAAAGAGTGCAGGTATTTCCTAGCGGACAGCTGCCCCAGGACTCTCCTGTAGGCTTTGTTAAATAGCCCATCGGCGTGCCTAAGGGAAACAAAGATCAAACACAGGGGAAAAGATCAGGGTCCAAGCCTGGGGACCGGACCTCAGCAGCCCCTCACTCCAAGGCGGAAGGAAGCCCCTGGCTGACTGGTGGCTTAGATGTACCCGGAGCGCAGAGGGCGGCCTCCGCCTTGGGACCCCCAGAGACGGCAGGGCCCTCCCAGCCCCCAGGCTCATTTCCTGGCGCGTCTGGTGCGTTTCCTCGAGTGCCATCACCAGCCCTTCCGCGGCCGAGCTGCCCCCGCCCCGGGGAGGCCAGGGAGCGTTTCATCTCCCCCAGCCGGGCTTCGGGCGGCGGGAGGGGTTTGTCGCGGCTCTTGTGAACGGGATTGGCCGGGATCGTTTGGCTCCGGCTCCAGCCCTGCGCCCCGCCACGGGCCTCCCGCGCTCACCTCTTTTCCGGCGGGTAGTACAGGGTGTACACGTCGTCTAGCAGGGAGGAGGGGTTCGCTATGCCCAGGGGGTCGGGGTCAAAGGCGAAATCTTGCAGCGTGTTCCCGTCCTCGTCGTACACCTCGTCTTCCAGCCTAGCCCGGAAAGCAAAGGGCGAGAATTCAGGCGCCTCCCGAGAAATCCTACATACAGGAGCGTTTGATCAGCGTTATTCGGGGCTGCGCCTCTGGCAGGGACCTACTGGAGTTGAACACGGGCAACTCCCGAGGCTGGCCTGAAGGCCCTGCTAGAGGAGCCAGACGAGATCACACAGACCCCTCTGTCCCCCCTCCCCACACCCCTTCCACTTCGTCCCCCCGCCTCCGCCTCAGTGCAGGGCCAGGCGCGAAACACAGGCACAAGCAAACCAACCTGCAGCTAGGGTGGGGCCAGCAGGAAGTCCAGAGGCTGCCAAGTAAGCAGCTGATCGCTCCCCGCCTCTCCCAGCACGAATCCTGATCGCTTCCCAGACCCCACATCCCGGGGGGGGGGGGGGGGTAAGTTAAATGAGACAAGAAGAACAGCACTTCCCACTGAAAGACACCAGCTTCCCCCACCACCACCCCACTCTTCCCCCGAGATCAGAGGCTTTGCCGTTAGCAAATGACTGCTCCTCCTTCCTCCCAGCAAGTGGGAGCGGGGTGGGGCTTGGGTTTGTTTGTGTTTTTCGTTGACTGGTGTCTCTGTCCTTGAAGATCGCGGGAGTTTTGTTTTCCCCCCTCTCGCTCTGCGGCGAGATGTAGGTCACTGAACGTCTCCGGCAGCTATTTTTGTCTCTGCGCTCCAGCAGGGAGATTAATAATAGATGCGTGTAAAGTGTTTCGCTCCTGCTAATTCAGGCGCTGGCATGAACCGAGCCAGGGCCCCTCAAACGAATGGCCCCTCTCACCCCACCTAATGCCCTCTGGGAGGACTGGCCACTCCTACGGGGACGACTCCCCCCAGCTCTGGCAGCCGGGGGCCTGCGGCGAGGCTACCGGAATCCCAAAGCCCCGGGTAACGCTTTGGTTCGTTTGAGGCCATTCCGGAGCGTGCGCTGCCCCCGCAGCCAAGGGCCAGCTCCGACCGTTCACATGGGCTCCGGAGTGAGTTTCGCAGTTCAGGCGTTCCACGCACGTTAGTGCTGAACCACGAGCGTGTCCCCTGTGGGACTCGGCGGATAAATAGAGCTGCATCATATTCCGAGGGAGCTCGGATGGGTGGATCGGAAAGCTCCCCCGTTTTTCTGGTGTAAGAAGCGCTGCTTGTTAAGGGAAGGCAGATTTACAGCCGGCTAAAGCCAGGAGTAGATTGATTGCCGCTGTGTAAAGCTTCACTCCCTCCTATTAAGTGGGAAATCGTCCTTTGTGGTATAGCTTTGGACCGGGGGCTGCCCCTGCACTCGGCTCAATAGGTGACGCTAGTTCCGAAAGCCTGGCAGCTCTGCTCCGGTGTGTTAACAATCCTGCTCCGAATCAAGTGAACGCGAGCCGATCTTAGGGACTCCTGAACCTAAATCTCAGGAAGAGCGAGCCGGATCCCGCTCTGCCCAGCCAGGAGTACTAGTAGCCCGCCTCTCCCTTCAGCGAACTTAAAAAAAAGAGTGGCAAATAGTACTTAAAGTACTTTAACCAATACCACAGGTTGGGGGCAGATTCTACCCTGCTATGATACAGGAACTTCATTCGAGAACATATCTAGATCTATTTTAGACAGAGAATATAGAGGGGTAGTAGATGTGTTGTAAAGCTACGTTTTCTCTATATCTATGCATAGTCCTTAATACCCAGTAAACCCTTCTGCCAGAAATGTATCATTACAATATTTTTCTAACTGTATACTTCAAACTGCTTTCATCTAGGGACTGGCTATCCGGGAAGCACCTGTCAACTCAATTTTCGCAGGTTCTCGCCACCCAAGTTAGGCTCAGAGGTGGCCGGGAATATAGGATCTATACAGGATCTATAATGTGCTACTGCACTGTGGTGCATATAGGAAAATGGATCCACTAAAAGGCTGATCAGCTCTTTCCTATAATGCTTACGCTGCCTTCTGAGACCGATGCTTCATTCGGGACCCCAGTTAACAGAAATCGAATAGTTTCCCCAAGACCAAAGTCAGAGGTCTTCTCTGTTATTTAGGAGAAAGGGGGAGAAGAATAAGACACGAGTGTGGAGGGAATAATACAATGTAAGGTCCTCCAGGCTAACAAGCCCTGGAAGAAAGGACTCGTCCATTAAACCCCCCGTCTCCTGGCGAACATAAGAACCTACTCTAGTTTCCCCGGCACAGGAACTCAATTGGACTTATAATCAAGCAGCCTCAGTCCCCGGTGTTTTGTCCCCACTCCCCAAGAAGGCAGATGGAGTCGGTAAATAGGAGGCGGTGGGGATTTTGCTCTTTAGTTTTTCTTCCTGGAAGCTTTTCATTGCTTGAAAGAGCCCTGCTCTGTTAGCAAGAGGGGGAGAGCAAAAGCTACCAGATACATACAAAGTCCAGGAGACCACTACCTTCCAATGCTCTCTGCTAGCTATTACCAAGATGCAGGGACGTAACTGACGGGGAAAGGCAGGGATACCTGTCTTGCAGGGACTGGGAAGAGGGAGGGATAAAGAAGGCACCTACCTTAGCGCAGGGTATTGAAATCCAGCAGCAGGTGAGCAGTAGACGCTGCAGTGCATTATTATCCCATAGACCAGTAGTGCTAGGATCGCTTTGCTACACATTGCCACTCTGGGGATAAGGGGAGGAAGAAAAAAACAGCTATCAAAATGCCTCGCTCACTCTCCCTTTCCCCTCTAGCTTTGCCACTAGCAAAATCCAGCCCGTCAGAAATCAAGTCTTAAATGGGCTCCACGTAACAACAACAAAACGGGTGCGCGGTGTGTGTGGAGCCGTTTGCCTTCAGTTACAACCAGACACAACCCCCACTTCCCAGCACACAGGCGCGCACAGGCACACACACACACACACACACACACAAAAGTGCCTGGGCTAACGAAACCCGATCTCTCCAGTTAACGCTGCTGAGATGCCTGCGATACGTTGTCCTTACCATTAAACTCTGAACACCCGGCACTAAGAGCGTTTGGCTGCGCAATTAAAGGGCAGGTTTTTTAAAAAATAAACTGTCTCCCAAGTTGCAGCCGAAATAGTTAAAACTCTTGTGGCATCGCCTCTCCGACGAGCAAAGGAGCCGAAGGCAGAAGAGCAGCAGTTACTTGTCTGCTGGTTTAGGGGATCCACTCAAAAAAGTTTGTCGGTAGCAGGCAGCGCAGATCTAGAGTGGAAGGGCCAGCAAGAAAGAGGGAGGAAGGGAAGGAGACAGAGGGAGAAAGAGAGAAAGGGGCACAAGAGCGGGGAAGAGAAAGCCAGGGAGGGAGAGAGAGGGAGGACGGGAAGCAGACGCAGATTGTGCCGGAGCTGCTGTCTGTGAGATGTTCTCTTCCCCAGATCTTTTCCTTCACTGAGCTGCTCCTCGCTTCAGCGGCTGCTTTCTCCTTCTTCTTGCTCTGTGGTGCCGAAGTTGACCAGCCTTCCGCAGCTCGTTTTTTTTATGCAATTGGCAACAAAATCTTTACCAACACCCTGCTTTCTCAAGAGCCCTCTTTGTAAACATCGGTCTGCATGTTACCTTTAAGGGCGGCGGTATTGTTTGTTGCACTGTTGTGGCGTTCGGATTTTTATTCATGAATCAAATGAGGTTTTTTTTTTTCAGTCACGTAATAATCGGGTATCAGAAAAGACGTCACCACCCCAATTCCTCAAGGAACATAACAATTCTGTGCCGTCCTCGAGGATGATCTGATCGAGAGTCATAAGCTTCTCATAAACACTTTAACTCACACTTTTTTTTTTTTTTACACAGAGGTCTAGAAGATTTGATGCTTGTCAAGTTCTCCCTGATTCAAGTTGTGAGGAGGGGCAGTAGGCTGCTGAGGAAATGTTTGGCTTTCTACAGACCCCATCCCCATCCTCAGTGGTGGTCCCAGTAGCCTAACCACAGAGCAGATGTGTTTGAAAAGATGAGCTCTGATGATAACTTATATATCAATTCGTTTGGCAAAGCCCAGGGTTCCAGTGTGGTACATATGTTCCCTTCAACGAGGCAATTAAATAAAGAAATACGTTAGCGTTGTGACTGTTGTTGTTATTGTTATAAAGACTGTTTGAAGTCTTGGAGGCTTCTCAGTAATTTTCTAATTAGAGTTTGTAATTGACAGTTGCTGGCTGGTGGGTGGATTGATTAGCTGAAGGCGCTCAGTGTGGAGCTGTCCAACTTCTGCGGTGCTGAACCGGGGAAATGTGGCAACCAAAAGACTGGCTTGGAATAACATTTGCGCCATTTGTTTTTTATACAGAGCTCCCAGATGGGCAGACGAAAATTAGCAATGCCATAATTCAGCCTATACAATTATGATGTATCCCAATCACTGGAGCAACAAAATATTTACAGCAAACTATAGCCCCTTCTGAGCGTGTCATTATATTTTCCTATGCCTGGGATTGGCAAACATCCCTTACTATTTGGGAAAACACGCCACGCAGGCCGACACTGTCCTTTGTTTGATGATACTGCGTGTTAATTTCGGCCACAAACATCCCCATTAGAGGACTGAAATGATCAGCAATTCGCAAGCCCTGATTCACTTGGAGCGCAGCACATGGTACTTTTCAGGTCTAATTTTCACTGTGTCCCTCTTTTCCTTCCTGTCTGGTGTCCGCGATTTGAGCTCCATGCAGGGCAGCACAGGCAGACTGGAAAAGAGAGAGGATTGCTATTAAAAGTTCATTTGCTGAGGGACTCTTAAGGGAATCCCTCCGTCGAGAGGTCTCAATCCACCAATATTATTTTACTGAAAATGACGTGGAGGCATGAAAACGCTGTGGGAAGACCACCGTCTGGCTTCCAAACCTCTTGATATTTCTATGATCTCCTTGTTCCCCCTCAACGGTAAAAATTCAGATTCATTTCCGAGAATTACCCAGAGAAATACAGACTGCAGGAGCCATTACAGTGCATTTTAATTATTTGGCTCATCAGCAGAGAATTCAGGAAGCAGCAATAATTTAGTCCTCCTGTTTCCTATTTCAGTGGTTTTGGTGAACCATGTTTAAATGAGCTATTTGAACTCAAATCGATTTCTCAAAAACACACAATAACAGTCCTATTATGATCATTAAAGATTTCAGTATTTTCCCGGGGGTTCAGGAACTAGAACTTGAATTTGAATTCCCTTCGAAATGATAAACTATGCGATTATGGAAAGGCTCAATATATAATGCAACATTTGTATACACAATTGTTTTATAAACACTATGTTAAATACTGAAATCGTCCTTTGGCATTTGGCAAATAACTAGAAATCTAAAATTTAAGTGACCAAATAATACTATAAAAATCAATGGATGGGTGTTTTTCCTAAGGGGAAAGAATAGATACTTATTCTGATGTTTAGAGATTGCCTTGTTAAAGTTGGGAAGAACCTATTAAAACTTCTGATCTTGCTTCTCCAGTGAATTCCAGATTCTCTTTGGAGAAATACCGGAATACGTCTAACAGTCTCCGGTAAAGGGCACTCAGTGTAAGTAGAGGGTGCCATCGTGTGGCGACTTTGTTGTCTTCATGACCTGTTAAAGAAAAAAATATTTGGGGCCAAATCCTGAAGCTGTCGTTCTGTCTTTGCTCAATACGTACTCAGATAAAACACACAGAGGCCCGAGGAGTTTTTGCCTGAACAAAAGCCTAGTGAAGGCTTCGAGGTTTGATTTTCAGCGAATATATTTATGCATAATCTCTCTTAAATTTATTCTTGCCCTCCAGATTCCTCAGCAACTCGGAACAGATGTCATATTATAAAATCAACCTGTCAGAGAAATATTTCCTCATTATTCTTTCCCGCCTCAAAGGTGGAATTTTTCTCCAAAATTACCCTGGCCCCAAGTCCAGGATGGCAAGATCCAGGCTTGGGCTAATAACAGCTTTTCTAGCACAGGAATGACACGTCTTTAAGTTGGGATCTTTCATCCTTGAGAGAGAGAGAACAACCAGCTCTATAGGGTGGAAAAGGAAGATTTCCTCTGTTCCAAAGTGACAAGAATCCACTATATTAGACTTTAAAGATATTTTAGGTGATTTTTTAAATTGATATGTATTCAATATTTTTTCCTCCCTCTGACTCTGCAGTGGTAAGCAGGGTACTAAAGCATCTACCTATCCAGACAGAGGGATACAAGAAATAGTCCAAATGAAAAAAATTAAACTTTCAGATATTTTATTTCCCCCCTGTAATCTCTATAGCTTATCCAGAATAAACTTTGGCATGCTGTGGTAGAGAGGTTCATGGACGCTCATTTAAGGTGATCTGTAAAACTCACAGATGTCTTTGCCACCCCCTGAGAAATTCAACGATCCCAAATTCATGCCAGCAAAAACCTGTATAGCACACTGCTCCATCATGCATTGCATGCATGTGCATGCACATAAAGTACACATATTACATTAGCAGTCTAGGTTGAAACAACAATAAACATTTGATTTTGACCTGCCAAAGAAAGTGTATTCCAAGATAACTCTGTAATTTGAAAGGGATTTAAGATTTACAATACTTGATCTTAGGTGTCACATATAAAGCAACATCTGCGCACAAACAGGTGAACTCAGATTTTGGTGGCAGAATTTTCTTCACCTTCTTCCTATCACCTGCAATTAGTCATTTTAATTTACCCAGATGCACCCTTTGTTTTTACAAAATATTTCACAAAGTATAGTTTTTAATTTCCATAGATATTTTAGTGGAGTTATAGATCTTCCAAGCCTGATACAATATGAATGTACTAATACCCTGAGGTGGATGGCTCTAAGGTTGTGGTGGTTGTGTCAGAGATTTTTATTCAAGCGTGCATATTTCAGACTTGTTTACATAAGTTGGCTGGTACTTGAAGGGTGAATCTATTCATTTTCCAACCCCTTTTTCAGATCGAAAGGCACAGGACTTTATGGCAACATTGGAAGCAAGCCTTGTTATCAGTCTACAAGCCAGGAAGAAATCATATGCCTATATGGAGACCCAGCAATGCTTTCGCAGCAAGCCTACCCATTGCTATATTTTCCACAGAAACTTCCACAGACTGCAGTATTTGGAGCCTCTGGTTTCTCCATAAAATACCAGCAATATGTTTAAAACACAAATGAATTAATTCTTTCCTCACACAAAAATCACCTGTGACAAAAACACAAATTCTCCACAAGAATTGATCCAATACCGTGTCCTTTACCAAACCTAATGCATCACACATTATTGTATCAGTGTCAAAACATGCAGCTTAAAGCCATTCTGTACTTCCTGAGCAAGGTACCTCCTTCCAGTTTTGAATCTCATCTGCACAGTAATGAACCACAACAATTCCTCTCTCATCCCCAGGACACCAACTCATTGTGAACAAATCTGTCTTTTAACCACAGCTCTATTCCGCTTTTCAGAAATCCATGGGAAATAGATGGAGTACTATTCTAGTCAGCACCCTCTTTCACAGTTTGCACTGAAGTTCATAATGTCTGATCTGCTACAAAAGGCTTCATCTCTCCTACCTAACTGTTCTTAGGAGAACCAGGCAAAATGATTCAGACAAGCATACAAAGGACAAACCAAAGAAGAGTTATTCATGGCACATTACTTTACTACTAAAACTCTCAAGTAATAAAGGATAAATTAGCACCTTCTGGACTAACAAAAATATGTACAATGGGCCCATTTCTGCTGCTCTGAGTTACTCAGGATTAAACATAGGTGTAATTGCACTGAAGGCAATGGGACAGATCCTTTCTTTAGACAATCACTCTGTGTCTCTCTTTCCTCTTCAGTCTCTTCCTGCCCAGAGATAGTTTCACATTCCACAAAAGAGAAGGGAGGGGTTTGTTTGTTTTCTTGACATTCTTCTGACAAGCGCACTTTGTCTGATCTTTGACGTTTGGAAGGAGGGGAATAGATTCAGAGAAAAATTAAAAAATGGAAAACCACAGTCAGCAGCAACTCAGGCCAATCCAAAGGTAGTTTCATGCATGAAGACTTACAACTCATTTCTTCACCCATAAGATGGGACATTATGAACTTTGGTACATGCTGCTCAGCAAAACACTAACAATCCCTTAGTGCCCCCATCCATTTCCTATGGAGCTGAGAATACTCAGAATATATGCACAGGTCTAATAAGGCATCCTTAATTGCTGCAGTGCCTTTCTCCTGTATTACCCCTTTTCTCTGTCTTATCCTAAGTATCTTTAGCAACATTACTCTCATTTAGAGGGATTTAGATGCAGCCATCTAGGTACCTGATGATTTTTTCCTACTGTTCACATATGTAACGTGTAACGACATGTATTTGTTATGTGAATTTTGTAAGAGGTTTCAATAGGTTTTATATAAACAAAAGGCCAGAGACTAAAATTTCCAGCAGTATAAGACATCCAGGCTAACACTGATGGAGGTCCTGTAGATGAGTGGAGCACTAAGATGTTTAATAATTATCTTTAATGTGCACTAACAGCTATCAGACCTAAAATAGATCCTGAATAATGATTCGTTTCCTAGGACCTGGTCCTATGGGGAGTTGAGCGCTTCCACTGGGGTGCTGAGTGCCATCAACCATCCCTGCAAGGATACTGAATGACGAGAGATGCAGAGAGAAAGAAGAGAGCTGTTTAATTTTTTACTGAGCTGCATTTCCATTCAAAGAGCTTCAAACATACATAAGGTAAGAAAAAACTGTAATAGGGAAAATCTGCCCATAACATCAAGGTCTAGCAATACTAAATCATGTCACTTCCTTTCAGTGGACTTCCATTTGTCTTATAGGGTGAAATTCAGTCCTGTGCAGAAGGCCAGCACAAAACCTATGCACTTCTGAAGTCCCATTCAAACACTCAAAAATAAGGCTTATATGGGATTTCAGTGATATATCACTCTTGTAATGGCTCTCTGCACAGGGTCGATTTCTACTCATATTGAAGAGTCACTCTGCCTATATGGACCCTCTTTAGAGCCCAGCTTTGTGAGTAGCTAAGCATCTCTACAGAGTACTAAGTTTCTTTAGCTCTCATTAAATTTCCCCAGTAGCTCTCCTATAGGGCCAGAGACTCCCCTCACCAAAGTTGTTTCAGACCCCATATAAAGGGGGATTCTCACAACAGGAGGTGGTTGTTAGAGAAAATAGTACTGCCTTTTTCCACCATATAGTAGGGGAGCAATGAATCTTACCTCCCCAGCCACTTCCCAGCTTTTCTCTCCTGGCCAAGCCATCCACTGTCTGTCACCTACCTGCATAGATCCCTGATCTAATTGAAACAGGGAATGCTTCTCTGGAGACACATGAGCCTCCACTTCCATATGAGATGGGGAGATCTACACACCGAGGATCTCCTCTCTATACCGCTCTTTGAGGCATGAACTTACCCTTAACTATTCACTTTGCTGTAGATTAATATTGCCGTGGCCTTGTTTACATTTAGGCGGCAACCTACAAAATACCATTAACCCTGTTCTCAGTCAGCAGAGAAGAAAAAGTACCTGGCAGCAAGAAAGAACCCCATCCTGTTCTCACTAAAGCCAATGTACAACTCCCAATGACTTCAGAACTTAAGTCTAAAGACACTAGGACAGACAACTGGCTAGTGGTAATCAGCATAATGCCATTGAAGTCAATGGAGCAGCATCAATTTGCACCAGCTGTAAATGACACAATATTTGCTGGCTCCTCCTTTCACAAAAGTCATTGCCAAAATAGACTTGTGTTCTAAGAAGTTGCATACCAAGCTGTAATCCAACTGCCAGTCTCTACACCCAGTTTATGAAAGAATTTTAGACACACTTTTAACCATGGAGCTTCCATGTCCTTTTGGGAAAAAAATCCTTTGCAGTCTGAGTTTTTGACTTAATGGCACATATCTAAAGTTATTTATAGTTTGGAATGACCAGATATAGTTGGAACAAATTACTAAATTAATCAGAACATCGCTTATCTCTTCAGAAGAAAAAATAGAAATCATCTATATTTTCTTGTTCCAAAAATTCTTGTTTCCTATTACTAAACATTACTCATCTGGCATTTCTTATGAGCTCACATAGAAGGATAATGTCAAGGACCCTCTGGCTTCTGATTTGTCTGAGTTGCACTGCCAGAGCTTAAAAGGTACTCCCAACCTGAGAGAATCCCAGGCTGACATTAAGCCAATCTACTCAGTACTTACAGTAAGGGTAATAAAATGTATTGAGATGGGCCATGCACAACCCAAGAAATACAAAATCACAACTACATCTTGTGAGTATTTCAGTTCTGTTTTGCCATTTAATATACAGGTCCTCTGCCACAGGAAAGGATGCCAAGTGGGCTAAGCCCTTTGTTTAAAACACTGGTGCAAAGCCCTGCAGGATCATTTCAGACACCTGTGTGATGATAAATTGTCCTCCAAGAAGCTTATCATGCAAAGGATTTTTTTTATAAGACTTTACTGAACAAGATTCTATCTGAGCATGAGAGACCAGATTTTCAAACAGGATTGTTACATCCATACAGTTGTGCGCATGTACTTAATTTGTGTGTATTTGCATACACGTATAGGTAGCTAGATGAATAATTGTCACTTGTGCACACAACTGTTCTCTCAATGCATGGAAACAGAGTATTGCACATAAATTAGATGCACAGCCATCCTGAAAATCTGGACGGTTTATAGCATTTTCATAAGAGCAGATATTTGTTCCAGTGTTTTTAGCCAAAATTTCACCTCCCACACTAGTGTGACAGTAAGCTGTTACCCTCCCACCTCCATAGTGGCTTTATTCCAATGCTGCTGTATTCATAGGATGTCTAAAGCACTTAGAGATCTGTAGGGATGAAAAGAACGATAAATGGAAAATACTATCATCCTCTCTGTCCCTCTGAGACAGGCTAGATTTGAAGCACTTAAACTTAACTTAAACACCTGTGAAAAAACATCTAGGGGTGATGTGCTGATAGATTCAGAATTTAAGGCCAGAAGGGAACACTATGATCATCAAGTCTGATCTGTATATTGCAGGCCACAGAGTCTCATCCACACACTCCTGTAGGAGGCTCATTACCTCAGGCTGAGTTACTGAAATCCTCAAATCTTGATTTAAAGACTTCAAGTTACAGAAAATCCACCAAATCCACCAGAAAATCCACTAGTTCAAACCTGTGCCCCAAGTTGCAGGGTGGGGGTGGCCATGATCTCTGCCAATCTGACCAGAGGGAAAATTCCTTCCTGACACCAAACACAGCAATCATTTAGACTCTGAGCTTGTGGGCAAGAACCACCAGCCAGGCACCTGGGAAATAATTCTTTGTGGTAACTGAGTGCCCTTCCCATCTTGTGTGCCATCACCAGCCATTGGAGACACTTGCTAATAGAACACACAGATGGGCCATATGCCTGTTGTAGGCAACCTCACTATACCATCCCTTCCATAAATTTAGCATGCTCAGTTTATTCAAAGGGACAAGTGGTAGTTTGGTTCCCACAACTGATTTGCAGCAGGAGTGGGTCACATAACTGCCATTTGTGGCTTTAAATAGCTTCCCCTAGATTTTTGTTGGAGGTGTTTAAGGTTTAAGTCAGAGTTAATGACACAAATAAACAAAAGTTGAGGTAGTACATCACCTCTTCCATTTGTAAGGACTTCTCTTCACATACAGTGCTACAACTGCACCGGTTCAGCTATGCCGCTGTGGCGCTTGAGTGAAGACACTAGTGGAGACCTTCTCCCATTGGCGTAAGTAATTCATTTCCTCAAGAGGCAGTAGCTATGTCAATGGGAGAAGCTCTACCACTGACTTAGCGCTGTCTACAGTGGAGGTTAGGTCAGTATAACTACAGGGGTGTGGATTTCATACCCCTGAGCAATGTAGTTATACTATTGTAGGTCTGTAATGTAGACTTGGCCTAACTTCCCATGCTGTGGTATTGCTAACAATTATTAATTATATTAAATTATCTATTTAGCTTTATAAAAGTCTCTGTATTTTCTGATCCAATGCTCTGGACACCGATTCCATGATTCAAGTTGATACTATATATAACATTGTCATTTATAGACCTCAGACTGATGAAAGAACACAATTTCAGTTGCAGGGGTATCTTCTACAGCAGGGGTAGGCAACCTATGGCACGGGTGCCGAAGGCGGCACGCAAGCTAATTTTCAGTGGCACTCACACTGCTTGGGTCCTGGCCACTGGTCCAGGGGGCTCTGCATTTGAATTTAATTTTAAATGAGCTTCTTAAACATTTTAAAGACCTTATTTACTTTACATACGACAATAGTTTAGTTATATATTAAAGACTTATAGAAAGAGACCATCTAAAAATGTTAAAATGTATTACTGGCAAGTGAAACCTTAAATTAGAGTGAATAAATGAAGACTCAGCACACCATGTTTGAAAGGTTGCCGATCCCTGTTCTACAGTCTGCTCCTGCACCTGGAAAGCCAATGGGAGCTTTGCCAGTAACTTCAACAGGCTTTGGATCAGATCCCAAACACGTGCATATAACCCCGCTAGTGTTAATAGACACACAAGCACAGTCAAGGTGAAACTGAGCCATGATGTGGAGGGTCAGTTCAAGCCCTCCATGCTACTAAGCAGCATATTGAGAGTGTACAAGGGAGTCAGGGTTGTCTGCACATCCTTTACATGGCACCAAAGGAGTTTTTGCTTTGGTCCCGCTTAGGTCAAAGCCAGTTGGTGCAGGTCCAGAGGCCCCCACAGCTCACATGGAACTTCTGACACAGGAACTCTAGACTTTATTTTCTGGGTTCAGTCCCATGACCTCCACTGGTCTTCATAGCAAACAGTGTTGCTTAGAAAGACAAAGAAAACTAGAAATGCAAAAGGAAAATAGATAAAGAATGATATGAAACATTTGACAGCAGTTGGACTGAAAATGATTACACTGACAACCTTGAACTAAACTAAAAATAATTAAACCCATATTACTCAGCCACAGAGAATAGGATACTTGAAGGAGATTTCGCACCTGCACAAAAAATGTCCTTCAGAATAAATTTATTTTCCCCACCCTTTCGAAGTTAATTCCATGAATGACTCTGAGTTAGTCATCCCACTAGATGCGGCATTTATTTGTTGGACTGGTGTCCTTCCATTATTTTTAAGGAGGGGGATTTTTGAATCACTGGTCCTCTACATATTTTTCTTTGTTAATGAACAAAAGTGTGCATTTCTGTTCTAAGGCATAGTGACATGTTACAGCATAGTCATTCTAGAACACTGACAAGTTCACATGCTATTGACGGCATAGGGCAGTAGTTCCCAAACTGTGGTACATAGACTAACCACAGTCCTTGGAAAACTTGCTGGTAGTCTGAAGAGAACTGGATTGTCCCATGATGCTGGCTCCTTCTCCTTGTTTGCATCTGCTAAATTGCATTAAAAGAAGCTAAATATAAAAAAAATACTTCTCTAACATTAATTTTCCAGTTTTTGTAGTTCCAACAGGGATGTTATTAGATCACTGATTAGAAGAGAGATTATCCCCCAAGACAAGATTATGGTCCATGCAATGAAAAGGTTTAAGAACTGTTGGCATAGGTAAGACTGCACGTGATCAAATGCTTGCAGTATTCTGCCCAATGAAAAATGACTTCAATAGGGAAGTGAGTCTCCTGTGAAAAGCAAGCCACCTAAAAAAAAAATCCCCTCCACTCTTCTTAGATAATATAAAATTTAAGAGCCGCCGATATTTTAAGCTGAGGTTTTCTGAACTACTAAAAAGTGTGGAAAAGGTGAGATTGCTCTGTACAAATACTTGTGAAACTAACCAAGTAGAACAAATTAAAATATGACTTTCTAATACTATGGAGACTTGTGAGTTTAGCATCAAAATGTCATATTCACAACCATTGCTTTAATTCAGCTGTAAGGACCTGATCCCCATAGACACGGCATACCAGCAATTCAACAGAAGGCATGGTATATCTCTAATGTGCTCAGTGCTCTAATGTGGTATATCTCTAATGTGCATACAAGAGCTCAGTGTCCTGGGGAGGCACTTCAAAACCAATTTAAATAGCAAAATACAATGAATGGGAGTTGTGAACGCTCAGCACCTGTTAGGATCAGGCCATTAATGGGATAAACACAGCAGCAGGGGGATGGAAATATTGATTTCAGATAATGCTATATTAACTTACGCTCCCTGATTATCTTATAAGTGGCAAATTAAAGCTGAATAAGAGGAAAACTTGCTGACGACGAGATCTGTGCAATTATCTCCCAGGAGAACTAGTGGAAGCCTTATCCTGGATAGAAACCTTGAAATCTAGATTGGACAAAGCGCGTCAAAATATATCATAGGAAACAATCTGGCCATGGCAAAGGCAGTATTACACAGAGCAAAGTAACCCTCATTGGACATAAACACAAACACTGTGATTGATCCTTTAAGGCCTTAGGGCCAGATTCAGTCAGAGTATCCACCAGTTTGTGATGATATAAACAGTGGCAGAGATCCCCCAGAGATGAAATATCTACCCTGGGAAGGCCAGCAACAAACCCAAGATGTCTCCAAAACTGTTCCCACAGCCTTCCAGTGCAGCCCCAAAAGTGAACAGCACTGAGGGAACGTTGAGGGATGTGCTTATTCACTGCACCACCACTGCAGCCTCAGCCAGTACAGTTCTGGAAAGTGATTAAAGCCGCTTTCCTTTAGAGGCAAAAGCTTCCTGATTGCAACAACCATCACTGCTGCAGGGTGCCACAGGGCTGGTTCAGTACCCTATGCCTGAAAGGGAAATCACCACCACTGCTTTCCAGAGGAACAGGACTCTGGAAAGGGCTAATGAAACTGAGAGGGTCTTACTTAGGCCAACTTGGAATTACCTGGGAAAGGGGTGTGTCTGTGAGGGCAGGCCTGTCAAGAAGGAAACCTGTCAGAGGACTGAGAGAGTGAGAGTGTGCCATGTCTGAAGTAGTGAGGGTTACCAAGTAGAGAGAGTCAGACCTTGAAAGGCTGAGGCCTGGGAGGAAGGAGCCTGATGATAAGTTGGGGGGCTAGGAGGCCTACTAAGCCTGAGAGAGATCAGGAAAAAAACCTGGAGCTGAGTCCCCGAAAAGATCCAGCAGGGAACTGAGAGACACTCTTGGTGAGGGGAGGGGTCAAAAATAGACATTAGAAGCCTAATTACCTTGGAGAATCTGGGCGTACGGGACTGGAACAGGACCTGATTAGGGAGTGAGCCAGAGTGGAAAATTTTTGGATTAATATTGATGAGTGACTTATGTTGCAGGGACCTCAGCAGAAGACCTGAGGGCCCTGGGCTCAGGAAGGAGAACCTGAAGCTAATGTGACTGTAGGTGTTGATTTATCTGTTGTGGACAGGGGACTTTGATATTCTGAAAGGGTGGCTCCTGACTAGGCAGGAGGGCCAAGTCACCAGAAGGATAAGGGATCCTGGACATCCAGAGGGAGTGCTTGAGTGGTAGAAACTCAATTTAATCCTGTCTGGGTGCTAAGGGATGCTCTAACTGATGGATTTCCCCCTTGACACGTGGGGGGGGGAGGGTTCTGTGCTTTGAGTAGATGCCTGTATACAATAGAGCCTTAACCATGCTTTGGAGTACTCAAAATAAACATCTGTTTGGATTGCCCAGGCGAATTGGGGGCTCACACAAGTGTACCCTCTCCTGTTTCTTTGCCTGTGTGAAGGCACTAAAATCTAGTCTCAGTTTGAGTATATGAAGTTCTAAGTAAGCTCTACGGCTGGCCATGGTGAGAAAATGTTCTTTCATGGCGCATTGTGAAAACCCCCTAAAAGAAGCTTTTCACACCACAAGATCTTCTAAAAGGATTCTGTCAACACAAAAGCAAATTCTGATAGTATCTGCCTTTAAAAATACTCAGACCTCCAAACTCTGAAAGACATTTCCTTATTTAAACTTTTGTTAGTCTTTTGGATCAATTCTACCATCTGTGTTCAGGGAGACCATATCAATAACTGCATGGACAAAAAATGTGTTTTGATTATTAAAATTATTGGAATTTTTTAAATCAATATCTTATCCTTCACATTAAGGTGTTATGCTTATGGAATTTGCATATTCAGATACATGTACTCTGAAAATCAGAGGAACTTTATCTCAGAGCTGATATGTAATTTTTAAGCTGCGCAGAGATTACTCTTCTCTGCTTATTGCACATACAAAGAAACAGTTGCTCCTGCAGTTGGCCCAGATGCACAACAATGTACACCTATCTCACATACTTCAAACAACATGCTAGGACTGCTGTTTTTGAAATAATATATAAAAATAGGGTTCTTCCAAATCATGGTAAATAGAGACCTACGTCTTAAAATAGGGGTTCCTAAATTATTACAACCCACCTTCTGAAAATTTCCCCTTTAGTTTTATGCAGATTATTTTGTACCATATAAGGGGCCTACACCAGCTAATGCCTGCCGAGGACTTTGCAAGTCAAAATAACTGTTTAACTGTAAATCAACACTCCTACTCTGTTTTGAGATTACTTTAAACTGCAGCCTTTGCAACAGATTGCAGCAAAGAAGAGGGGAAGAACTGGAAGTCCTTATTGTTAATATAGCTGACAAAGAATCTTGTGTTACACTCAGTTTTCAGACTAAAAGAAACCACTGTTAAAGTCAGAGCAGGTTTTTTTGGAAGGTACTGACTTTGAGTTTGATTATTTGGTGATACCAAGGACATTTTCTTGTTAATTCAGTTGGAAGAGTCAGTTATGTCAATAGCTACAAATCAGTCGCCTGTGCTGAAGTAATCAGCTTTCTAAACTACATATTCAGACAAATGCTAAAATTGTTGGTGATTCGATCCTTCATAGAGTTTTTAAAGTCTAAGAAGAGGAAATCTGCAGGTCAGAACAATGTGTCATGGAGGGATGGAGTGGAAACCATCCTGGTCAGGCAGCTAGTGAAAATTCAGATGTGTAATAACTAACATCTAGTAACTCTATTACAGTTGGTAATTATCTTGTAAAATTACCTAGTGCTTGAACTGGCAACCAATTTTACCACCTGTAGGTGATCATCCATCACACTCTAATGTTATGGCATTTTGGACCCCACAGGGATAATAGTTGGGACGTGCAGATGAATGAGACAGACACAAGAGAAAGTTACTCACCTTGCAGTAACTGAGGTTCTTCGAAATGTGTGTCCAGTGCCTGATCGTGATGCACATGCTCCGCTGCTGTTTCGCAGTGTCGTTAGGGTCTGCCTGAGCATGTACGTCCTGCATCCCTCTCAGTTTCTTCTCTACCATACAGTTGTCTGATTAGTACTCCAAAGTAGAGGGGAGGAGGGCGGGGAATGGAGCATATCTGGAAGAACCTCAGTTACTGCAAGGTAAGTAACTTTCTCTTCTTCGAGTGCTGTCCCTGTGGGTGCTCCACTCCAGGTGAATGTGAAGCAGTAGCCACTATGGTTGGTGGGGTTCTGGAGTTGCGTGAAGGATAATGGTAGACAGTCCCATGTAGTTGACTATGGTGTTTGCCATGGTATCCCGTGTGATAGCATAATATTTGGCAAATGTGTGACCAGATGTCCATGTGGCCGCCTTGCTTATGTCTGTAATAGGTACGTTGTGGAGGAACGTTGACAATGGATGTTGACATTGCTCTAATAGAATGAATGCTAATACTCTCTGGTGGTTGAGCATTCTGGGTCTGATAGCAGGATCTGAGCAGTCCGAGATCCATTTAGACAGTTGCTTAGAGATAGCTTCACCCTTTGATCTCTCAATAGTAGAAATGAAGAGCCTAGGGGATTTACAAAATGATTTAGTTCTGTCAGGATAGAATGCAAGAGCCCGTTGGACATCGAGGGTATGTAACACCACTTCCTGTGGAGTTGTGTGAGGCTTGGGATGGAATGCAGGTAAGTGTATTGGCTGGTTAAGGAGGAAGGTGGACGCCACTTTAGGGAGGAATTTGGGGTGAGGGTCGCATAGTAAGCTTGTCTTTAGATAAAAAGGTACAGGGAGAGTAGGCCATCAGGGCGCTTATTTCACCAACCCTTTTGTTGACATTATGGCAACTAAGAAAGCCACTTTCATGGACGTGTGGAACAGGGATGAGGTAACCAGGGGCTTGCAAGGAGGCTTCATAAGAGCACAGAGAGCTAGACTGAGACTCGAGGAGGCTACTGGTGAATGAACCTCAGGATAGAGATTTTGCAGGCCCATTTCTTAAAGCCTGGCGACCCCGGCAAAATGCAGCCGGGGAAGTCTCAACGTCTTACTCGAGGGGAAACAAAGTTTTTTGTTTCTTTGTTTGTTTTAAACTAACAAACTATGCTAAAGGAAAGGGAGATCTGGGAAACAGCTAGCTAACTATTTCTATTTTTCTCTACTTATTTCCTACAGCAACCAGGGAAGAGAAGAGCACTGTCCCAAGTCCCATCTTCAGCTGAGGACAGTTGAGAAGGAACTGAGAGGGGTGTAGGACGTGCACGCTCAGCAGACCCTCATGACACTGTGAGACAGTAACTGAGTGCATGAATCCTGACCAGGCACTGCTACCGAAGATCTCCAATCAACGGCACCATCACCTGGAGCGGAGCACCCAAAGGGACAGCACTCGAAGAAGAAGGACGGATGTAAGCAGCTGGCAGGATTTTGCTAATTTAACACTGTGGAGTGACACTATAAGTAGGTCCAGTGGGGGAGAGGGTTTACCAGGCTCCCACCATATATCCCATAACACAGGATGGAGACTCCTCAGCCTGTCCCCTGGATTCAGCTCACTCTGCTGAATCCTCTCACCCTCTCCACTCTGAAGAGGACAGAAGATGCCAAAGAGAGACATCGACCTGTGAAGACTTAAAGTCTCTCCTTTTTCTAAGGTCCACCAGAGAAATCCCAGGGCTCTTATTTCTGGAATCAGGCCCTTTTGGCCTTTTATCCACACTGGACACTTTCTGTAAGTAGTGATGAACAAAACATTTATACAAATGACTATTGTTTTCTAAGTCCCACTCCTAGTTACCTGAACTGTGCCTCCATCACAATGTGAGCAAGGCAAAGAAACTACTAGGCTTCTGCCAATTTGTCCCCCAAAGAGAAAAATTCCTTTCTAACCTCCCCCAAACCCAAAAAGCTACTTGGCCAAACCCACAGCATCCTAAAAATACACTTCTCGCACTACCACCAGGGCCGGTGCAACCACTAGGCAAACTAGGCAGCCACCTAAGGTGCCAGAATGTGGGGGCACCAAAAAGCGGTGCCACGGTTCAGTGATACCCTGATTGCAAACCCCCGCCGAGCAGTAACGGACCCCTTAAATCTGTCCGCCAACAAAGCTGGCACTGCCGCTATCTCCCCCCCCCACCCTCTGCCCCGGGAGTGGTAGCGTGGCATTGCTCCAAAAATAACGTAAGCACACCTTGTTTTGTCTTCAATAAACATTATTAGCACTGCAAAAATAAAAAACATGCAAGACACAGCCACACAAAAGCGCAACTGGTAAACAGGGGGGCATGGTTACAGAGTAAGCGCGCAGTGTGGCGGAGAACAAAGGTCAGAAGCCGGGTGCAGGAACAGACAGTTTGGCGCTGCCATTCCCTGCGCACCAGGAAAAAAAGCCGCCCCCTCTTCCCGAAAGCTCAGGTCACTGGTAGGGCGTGACCCCTGCCCCTTGTAAACAAAGCCAAGCAAGGCTGTCAGGTCTTCCCCCCGTGTCTGGGGGTTGGGGGAGGGTGCAAGCCGCCCCATGCATGAGGCGCCCGCATGCACCCACATGGCTGCTGCTAAAAATCAGTTCCCGTTGGCTGCCAAATTTTAAATTTTAATCCACAAGCCTTTTAAATATTTTAAATATTGTCATTCCTTACAATGCACATTCATTAAATTTGGTTATTAATAATGCTGCAAAAAATGCTGGGGCAAGAGGGTCCAAAAGAACCAGGTAAGGATTTGAACTAGTGAGGTGCTAATGAGCTCTCATCTCCCTCAAGCTGGTCAATGGTAGACTGAGAGCCCCTGGGAGATGAGAGGTCCAGCCTTGCATTTCTCCAGCACGCAGTCTCTCCCCCACTTTCCTTTCAAGACTGTCCACCAGCATTCAGCTCCTAGCGAGTTCCCCCACCTGCTGTGCTGGGAGGGTGGCATTTGACTTAATGCCACAATCTTAGAGGTGAGCAATGAGAGAGAAAATGCACCCTTTTTACAAATACGTCAATAACTTTAAAGCTTGCGTCACAATATTCAACTGTACACTTTTTGAAATGGTTTTTAATTATGATTCCAAGGACAAACAGTACTTCATATCTGTGTAATACAACCCATTAAAAACCTTACAAGGACAATAGCATACTTTGCCTTGAAGCATAAAAGATCCATATGGGAGTTTTTACATCTTGGAAACAACAGAAACTCTGGATCACACGGAAAAGCTTGAAATAAAAGCATGACTAAACGATGCTCCTTAATGACTGTTGAATGAAACAAAGTGGAAAATATCCATCCATCCATTACCCCAATCAGTGGCCTCAAAAAATAAACCTAGGCTGATTCTCTCTGTCCTCTCTTTTGTTATCTGATGAGATGCTTAATTGCTTTATCCCAAATTTTGGATACTATTTTAGGTCTAATTTTCTTTACAGTAAACTTGTTTTACAACAATCCTAAAATCCAGACATATTTTTCAAAGCCATTGCTGCAGGAAAATCAGTAGCCCTCCATTTCATCAGAATTAGTTCATTGCCCAATGTCAGTGTGACTAATTATTTTTTTAAGCCAGATTTATTTGTAACCCTGAGGCAACCCCTAAAATGACTAAAGAATTCTTTAATTTGATGTAGCAACATTTTGTGCCACTTATGTATAAGCTGAATTACATTTTCAAATCCACAGATTTTTGTGTGTACATCAGTGCACAAAATGGTGATATGTACAACACAGAAAGATGTACAACATGGTGATATGCACAACACAGAAAGATGTGATATGTACAACAACAGATATGTACAACACAGATATGTACAACAACATGATGATATGTACAACACAGAAAGATGTGATATGTACAGCACAACACAGAAAGATGTAGAAAATGGTGATATGTACAACACAGAAAGAACCCTTACCAAAATCACTCAGAGAAAGAAAGAAAGAAAGAAAGAAAGAAAGAAAGAAAGAAAGAAAGAAAGAAAGAAAGAAAGAAAGAAAGAAAGAAAGAAAGAAAGAAAAATTCATTTTTGAATTCTTCACTTCTGTGAGGTACTGTTGAAGACACACTGGGTTTGCAACATCCCAAAAAATAACTATTTCTCTGCACCAAATTGGATTGTAAATGGAATAGGAGTGTTCTATTTAATAGTAATGCAATGCTAATACCTCACACATACAGTAGTGACACTTTAAAAATTGCTAATCACCTCAAATAACTAAATAAGGGTTCCAGTTAGCTAGCCTTAGTATTTGCAACATTCAAGGTATTTTCTATAATAGGGTAAGGAAGTATTCTAGAATACTGAAGAGACTGCAATAGCCACATCTACTTCTGCTAAATAAAATTGGCAATTTTTATAAAACACTTGTATTTTGCCATATGTCTCAAATTTCCAATAGCATAAAAGCACATCTATTTTTTAAAGTATAACATTGGATAAAGTCTTTTGTATTTTTTTATCTTTATAACAAAGATTCTTTTAAAAAAACATGACAATGTTTGTTTTACAGCCAATGAAAGTGTTTAAACCGTATTCATTGTAAACAAAATAGATGATGGATTTGTCTCAGACTTACCTCAGACTTATATTACTCAATTTTATAGCAATCCAAAATATTTCCTTAACAAAGAGCAACAAATATTCTTCCGATAGTAGTTTGTTATGTTGGTGATTAAAGAACTGGTGTGCATCTCTTTCTTGCTTTCAGTCAGCAATTATATAATTTGTAATACGGTAGCACCTAAAGGCCCAAATTGATAATTGAGCCCCGTTTGCACATGGTGCTATACGAGCATACATGAGACAATCACTGTCCCTGGGAGCTCTCAATCTAAATAGAAAAGACAGACCATGGGTGGGGAAATAGAGACACAGGAAGGTGAAGTAATTTGCCCCTGGTCATATAGCAGATCAGTGGCAGAGCTGGGAATAGACTCCAGGTATCTCAGTGCTGTGTTCTACTGATTGTTGTAAAGTACTCACTATTTATTTTCACTAATTTGTCTGAACCTTGTACTCCTGACCAAAGTCCAGCTGAGATTTAAGGGTATGCTCTCTGATAGGTTGAGGCTAGTCTCTATACTAGCGCAACTTGTGCCTACAAATTGAACTGCAGTGTACATTTAGTGTGTTAACTACTCAAATCTGTGCCCACAATTTAAATGTAGGCACAATTTGGACCTACAAAAGGGGCAGAATTTGTACCTACCACTATGTGCACTTTGTATCTTCTGCCTGCCTACAATCTTTTGCAGTTCAAATTCAACACAGTATTCTTCCCTTCTATCCTAACCTATTGGGTAGTGTTGCTGTGTGTTGTTTCATTTCATACCAGAGGTGGCTGCATTTCAGTAGTAGGTGAGCTGAATCCTATTTATAAGCTTGTAAAGAACTTTGGGATCCTTTAGGATGAAATGTGAGTTATCAGAAATCTCGTATCAAATTTATGTCTAGGCCCTTAGGAGGGATTTGTTTTTAAAACTGCAGTGTTCATCTAAAACCACAAATTAGATAGATAGATAGATAGATAGATAGATAGATAGATAGATAGATAG
>ML677334.1:51914076-51973434 GCA_007922305.1 Dermatemys mawii
TAGATAGATAGATAGATAGATAGATAGATAGATAGATAGATAGATAGATAGATAGATAGTCTAGGGTTTAAGAGGACCCCACTGCAGTTTTAAAAATGCACACATACATTATCCATATTTCAATATATATCCCATTTGCTCATTATTATTAGCTCAGAGAAAAACATATACACTCCTCCGCTTGTACATTGAACTTCTTCCTCCACCCCAGGTCCTGATGCACATTAAATTTAAGAGCAAAGATCTCAAAAGATGGATCAGTTAGTTAATGTTGGCAAAGTGCTTTGAAGATGAAAAGCATTATGTAAATGCCAATGTTTATTAATTATTTTAATAAGGACATTGGCACAAAACGTAGCTCTACATTGTAAAATACGTTTATTCTGCTGCAATGGAAGTTACAACTTAGAAACTTTTAGCCCTGAATGTTTTTCTTCACTCACATTGAGAGCCTGGGCCCCAGGGTGATGAAATCAATTCCAGGATGCCACATGTAGAGTTTGCCATCACTAAGCAGTGATTTTCTGGCTGGAAAGACCATGGAAGTAATTTGTGGCCTTTTACATCTTTAATGCAGGACAGGGTTTAGTCATTTCGGACAGAGATAGATTAGATCTGTTTGGATCAGTACCTGGAGGGCTATACATTAATTAGGAAGACCACACAGCTGTGCTCATGTGAAGCTAGGAAGAAAATACTTGTGGATGCATGACGTTAGCACAAATGACTCTCCCTGTCAGATGTTTGTGCTATCATTAAATGGTAGCATTATTCCACGAACAAATAAACAATTTAATTTTTCAGGACTCAAAGTCACAATGGAGTCTCTTGTAAGAAGAGATGGCCCTGGGCCACAAAACTAGGAGGGATCCCATTCCAGATAATAACCCCTTTCCAACTCCTTGAAGCTCAGATTTGGGAAGTTCATTCCAGAGATAGGGATTATCATGAAAGTTGTATCTGGATCCAGATTTGTGTTTTGAACGCCCCTCTCTTTTAGGTGGAGAGGGGGACTCTGGATCCAGGGTCTGGGTACAAAGCCATATGCAGTATAAAAGATCATAATAAGCAGTAAAAAGGGACCAGAAAATAAAGATGCTTCCATGAAGCTGATACGTATTTTGTGCTATTTCTCAATTTCCATATGTTTTTGTTGTATGAGAATGCTCACAGAAATCCTGTTTAACTTACATAGCCTGACTAATGAGTGAAGTTGCCCTTGACACCATTTCTTATTCGATGAAGAAAATGATCATTTAGAAATAAAGGCAAATAAAGAAACTCTTTGATTTCAAATGTTTTTAACCATCCTGGGGGAGAAGAAGAGGAAAGACTTGCAGTACAATGTGCACACAAAATTATTTGTTTCTGCTACAGTTAATGTACATTACTGAGAGGCTTGCAAACATTTTATTTAAACTTGCAATTAGTTTCATTACCCAAAGTTGTAAAAGATATTGGGAGAGAGAAATGGAAACAGTTAAACAAGTAGAATTCTCTGAGCTTAGCGTGAGAATCAAATATTGTTTGAGTATTTTTCCCCTTTTACTTGGCAAACGAGGAGTCCTCTTAGTCAAATTCAGGCAATTGTTTTTCATGTCTTACTATTAGTCCTGATTAGAGGTTCCAAATAGTCAGAGTGATGGGAACTAGAAACTCTGAGCTGGCTGATGTCCTACAAATTAGCGTACAGAGACTTTGTACCCAAGGAAAGTTAATTAAAAAAAATGTGACTGTTAATGCAATAAAGTTGACAGGAAGAGGAAACAGGATTATGTTTTTGCTGCCAAGAGAATGATTCTATGGTACCGGGCCTTCTTACAGTGATCAGGATTCTCTTGTCTATTCCAGAGCAGTGGTTCTCAACCAGGGGTATGCGTACCCCTGGGGTACACAAGGTCTTCCAAGGGGTGCATCAACTCAACTAGTCTAGAGATCTGCCCAGTTTTATAAACAGTCTACATAAAAAGCACTAGCAAAGTCAGTACAAACTAAAGTTTCATTTGACTTATTTGTACGGCTTTATATACTATACGCTGAAATGTAAGTACAGTAATTTATATTCCAATTGATTTATTTTATAATTATATGGTAAAAATAGGAAATTAAGCCATAATTCACTAATAGTGGGCTGACACTTTTGTATTTTTATGTCTGATTCTGTAAGCAACTAAATTTTAAGCAAGGTGGTACTTTTAAACTTTGGGATACACGAGATAAATCAGACTCCTGAAAGGGGTACAGTAGTTTGGAAAGGTTGAGAGCCCCTACTCTTGAGGAACTCTGACATGTAGCCTCTTACTGTTCCAGGTGAATGGTAGAGCTACACAAGGTGAGTGGGTCCTTTATTGGCCCAGTTTCTCTTGGTGATTGAGACAACTTTTGAGCCATGCAGAACAAGTGAAAAGTATCAGCTAATCTGGGAAGCCAGACAAATGACTTGTGCTCTGGGTCCATTCATTCAAATCCATTCATTAGCCAGCATTTTCATCTGAGACAGCTATAGGTGAGTTCTAGCATGCACTTTTGTGTTTTGTTTTGTTCCTATTCAAATGGACTCTGCCATAGTGCAGTGCTTTATATATAAATGCCCCAGCCTTGTAACGTCTTTTGCTATGTTGTCTGGTCTGCATCATCTGAGTATATTTTCACAGTTGGGATGGATATCTGAACCTTTGAATGCTGCAAGAATAGGCTGAGGGTCTGAACCATCAACTCTGGTTGCTAGGTATACATTTTTTTGACACAATCACATAAAATGAGAGAGACCTTGGTAAATGGCTGTATAGCAAATGAATTGAATTTTACTCTGAGATTTCCTTTGTCCTATTGTTTTTCAAAATCTGTTTTTAGCTACATCTTATGCCTATGAAGGCAACAAGCCTAACTTGCTCAAAACTAGTTCTGAGAAGCTAAACTGGAAAACTGCAGCCTGATTTGTTTGTTTGATTGTTTTTTTGTTTGTTCTTTAAAAAAAGGTTAGAGCACCATTTAGATGAACAGGGTTTATGCAGATCATGGTCCCTGTTGCACCAGTAAAGTGGACCAGGGACTTAGTTAAAAGTAGTAGGGTTTTTTTACTTCCTCAAATCTTGGTATAGATCACCAAGTGAACATGAGCTTTATGGTTTCTTGCTATATTCCATTTGCTGCACCTCACAAAACCTCAGGAGAATTAGACATGATTGACAGTCAGCCTCAGAGTGGCCCAGAACTGAAATAGCAGGGATATTAAAGGTCAGGACTGTGGTGTATTGGCAGAGTTGATACTTACACATCTGATGAAAGCCAGTGCTTTTAATCTCTTTTTCAGGAACCACTTTGACAACAGTATATACTTAGCATGCCAGAGTTTCTGATGCTCTCTGGGCACTGGAACAAAATGTTCTTATTTTTTGTGGGATCCGGGGACAGATACAGCACGGCCAGAGGGCAGCAGGAGAGTGTTAGAGGGGAGCCTTATTCCCCGTAGAGGGAAGAAAGTTTGCTATAGATTAATTAAAGCACCTGAAGCCAGTCACCTGATAACACCCCCCTCCCCCGCTTCAATCAGATGGGGAAGGAGTTGGAGCAGAGTGATTTGGTGTTGGAGCAGGAAGGAGTTGGAGCAGAGGAGAGTTTGGAGAAGTTCTGCAGCTGGCTAGAAGACCAAGTCCCTAGATAAAGAGACACATGGCTTGTGCAGAGAGAGAGCAGGAAGCCCCACAAGCTGAAGAGCAGGAGAGGAAAGGAGCCAAGGGAAAGGAAGCGCTAATTCAAGTGGTTTGCCACTATACTTAGGGCTCCTGGCCTGGGACCCAGAGTAGAGGGCAGGCCTGGGTCCCTCTCTCTCTACTACCCTCCTCTAGGATACTAGTGGGGCAGTTAATACCCCAGTTCAGGGGCAAGAAATGGTGCCCTGACACACCCCCCCATGAAGAGAAAGTGCGGGACTCATTATAGTAGTGCCAGCAATTTGCTACAGGGCCTTTGGGCCAATTTTCAAAAGAGCACTGCTCCCATTTAAGGCATCAGAATAGGTAGATTTTTCAAGAGTATAAGATTTGGGTGCTGAGCTCTTTTGAAAATCTAGCTTTTATTTAGGTGCCTGAAGCCCAAACCACCACATCTACACTGCTCATTTTAGGCATGCTGGTGTGAGTAAAGATAGCTTGGGTGTGTCTACCCAAGCTACAATCACACCTCAGATTGCAGTGTAAGTATACCTTTAATGGGAAATGAATTCTTTTGATCATTTGGTTTTAAGGAGTAAAATACATATCCTATTTTATAAGTTTCTAAAAATCTGAATGTTCAGTAAGCTGTGTAAGAAAATGCACTGCAGAAAATGTATATGATAATGGTAGCCCTTTTTGACCCAAGCAGCTAGTCAAAGACTTTGGGGATGTTACAGTTAAAAGTAGAAACTGATGATGGAGGCTGATATGCGCTTTTATATGGCGTCCTGCTTCTCTGAACACAGGAGAAACCAAAACCAGGGGACAGCTTCTTTGCCGATAACTTATGCTTCTTTCAACCAGCAGCCCAGACCCAGAACCTTCCTCTAGGCTTCTCCTAGTGTCATATCATGCTTACAGTCTGCCACTTGACTCTTTTCCTGTGTCTGCATCTCCCTCAGTTTTTTTTTAGTTCTTCCCCCTGTCTCATTAGGCTTTGTCCACACCCACAGACTCACCACCCACCTGGTCTGAACAATACCCAGTGGAACACTTCACACATGGTGCTAGTCTCTGGGCAGGCTCCATTATGCCTTGTTTTAGGTTTGGCTCCTTAACCATCTCTTACTACTTCTTAAATGAAGGAAATGTTCACATGTGATTTTCAAGAAGGATTTAACTCAATCCATTAAAATTCTCAAAATTTAACCCAGCTCATAATAGCAACATATTCTGTTGGAGGGCTAGTTTGACTTTAGTTATATGCATGTGCAGAAAAAATTCATTAAGATATCTCCCTTTGCCACAAATATTTGACCAGTTAGGAATTTAGCATTACCTTCAAACGACCAATTTTTATATTAATCTCAAAACAAAGTCCAGCAGAAAATAACTTAGTGGTCAGTTAGCATGCAGTTAGGGGGAAAGAACCCAAGTGAGGAAAAAAGTTAAGAAAGAACAATAAAAAATGAAAATAATATCTAAAAGGAAATCAGAAAACAAATGTGACTCTTAAGGTTCTGTTTTTATGGAGAGGCACAAAAGATTTAGCTAGCTAAGTTTTTCATGAATTTATGGGAGAACAGATGTTTAAAACCATCTACAGAAGCCCTCCAGATATGGTAGTTACACTTGTATAGTTTGGATGGACTTTGGGTTAGCAGTTTTGAACCTGTCAGCTGATAAATAAAACCTGTGGCAGGATGTAAGACTGCAATAGCTTAAAGAAGTAATTCCTGGAGGAAATCTGGGAGACTGAACAGGTGTTCCATTTATCAGGTGAAATGTGTTCAGCAATATCATGTATTCACTATTGTTTAATTGAAAATCTGTCCTTTCTCCATTTTCACAATGTAAAGGTGGCACTTGGTTATTTACAACTAGAAAAAATTAATGGTTCCTCCATGTTTAATAAATATTTCATGATATAACTATGAAGAGCAACAAATGAAACCACCAACTCAAGCTAACAGGTCCAAAACTTAATGGTTCTTTACAAAGCAGATGACATATGACAGTTCTTTTCCATATTTGCTTAGAGATGATTAAGTACCAAACTTCCAGGAAAAAAAAAATTCTATTCTGGTAAATTACTTTTGTGATATCATAAAATCTAGTTCTCTTCTCTGCTGAGATGTAATAGTGTCTGAAAGCAAGATATTTACTTCCAAATTGAATGCACATGAATAAGAAGAAAAATTTAGAATTTAGACAATTCTCAGTTCATTTTAACTAGCAACGCCAAATGTGAGGGTAAAAAGCAGATGAGCCCAGCAGGCCGCACACCATAGCCTAATCTAACAAACGTTGTTGGAACTTTACGGGGAAAGTTTTCGAAGAAGCGACCCTCATGAGAGAGTGGACTAGAACAGGCCAGAGCTGCTGCGCAGGCTGGCAACCAATCAGGGAGGGCCTGTGAGAGCTAATCAGGGCTAAGCAACAAGTGGCCAATCAGGGCCAGGCTCAGCCATATATAAAGGCTGCTCAGCAGCAAAGCGAGGCAGTCTCTCCCAAGGAGGCAAGAGAGATGGACTGACTCCTGTGAACTGGTGTAGCACCTGGGAAAGAGCAGCATTGGGCAGGCTCTGGGAAGCCGGGAAGAGCTCTGGCCCATTACCTGACAAGCTGCAGTCCTGACTGGAAGGGCTGATAAGGTGCAAGTGGGCCGAAGGGGAAGTTGGCCAGGAAATGTAATGCAAGGGGAGAGAAGGAGGGGAGGGAGAATGCTGCTAGAGGGTCCCTGGGTCAGAAGCCAGAGTAGCAGGCAGGCCTGGGTCCCCTCCATCTCCCTTGTGCTGCACCTGGCCATGAGACTGAAACTGGCCCTCGAGTGAGGGGCTAGATTGTGGGATTGCAGTTGGCCGCTGCGGCAGGAGTGGTTAAAAGACCACTCCCCCAGAAGGGGGTGCATTTGGACTAGGGGGCACTGCCCTGAAACAGATAGGGACTGTCTGGAAACAGATGCCGCCAAGCAGAGAGCAATGCGGGTCCGGAGGACATCATGGCAGATGTGAGGATGGGACACCACCAGCAGAGGGCGCTCCAGGACTGCTGATATAGCTAATTCCCAGACTAGTCAGCAGGAGGTGCCAGGGTGGTGAGTCCCAACCTCCTCACAGACCTCTTTTGGAGCCATAAGGATTTGATCCTACAGCACTGAAGCCAATGGAAGTTTTGCCATTGCACTTACAGTTGTGGGGAAAGGATAATCATAGCATTCATACATAATTGGGTAGGCAGGAAGAGATTAGGCTTCCATATCTGGCTCTCCCAACAATTTTTCTATACTCATAGATTCAGAGAATTTTAGGCCAAAAAAAGCCCATTAGATCATCTTGTTTGAAGTCCTTTATATCACACAGGCCACTGAATTTCACACACTTAGTCCTGCATTGAGCCCAGTAATCTGGGTTTGACTAAAACCTAAGTTGTGTTTTGGATAAAGTGTATTTCCAGAAGGGCACCAGTCATGATATGAAGACTTCAAGAGATGGAGAATCCAGCACTTCCCTTGGTAGTTTATCACTCCCTGTTAAAAATGTGTGCCTTGTTTCTAATTTGAATTTGTCTGGCTTCAGCTTCTAGCCACTGGTTCTTGTTATGCCTTCCTCCACTAGATAGAAGAGACCTTTAGTACCCAGTATTTCTTCCCTGTGAAACAATTTATACAATGTAATCAAGTCACATCTCAATCTTCTTTCTGACAAACTAAGCAGTTTGAGCTCTGTTTGACCTTGGCAAGTCACTCATCCTCTTTGGACCAAATCACCCCTGCCATCATGCATCCTGCTGGTCTGAATTGTTGCAGCAGCCAAGAATAGCGAAGGCATAGGAAAAACCCAAGCAAAACCTCTTCCTCCCTTGGTCTGCCCCATGCACCAGGGGCTCCTGTTAGGAGTGGCATAGAACTGCCCCCTTTGAGAACCAAATCAAATCTATTCCTCAAGTAATTACACAACCCATAACCAGAGAGAACAAGGTTTATATTAGATTAACCATCCGACAGGCAAAGTCTACAGGACAACTTGCCAGCCACCAGAGGTTTCAAGACATCACCTGCCACTAGCCTATGGCTGCTGCAGTGAGGAACAGCTTTCAGGTAGAGGAACATCTGAAAGCGTACTAGGGAAAGTGCTGAGAGAGAGTGGAAGAACTGATGGTTTTGGAGACGAGGGAGAAGATTACATTGAGTATGGGGAAAGGAGTTTGGATTTTTTTGTTGGAGTGTCCTACCCAGTGAATGTGGCACATTTTTGAGGAAGACCTTCAATAACATTTTAGTAGCACGTCATTGGTATTGTATATGCTTTAATTTGTTCGATATTTTTCTGTCCAGCAATCATTCTCAATAACGTACATCCTTCTAGTTTCACTGGAACAAGAAGCTGAGTAAGTGAGAAATCCCATTGTATGAGTCACTGTAAGAAGTCACTATTCTTTGTATGGAGGTAATTTTGAGCTTGTTTAATTTACTACCTGAAACACTTCCAAACCATGTATGGCTGATTAAATAACTGCTGGAGAATTTCAAGAACACAAACAATAATAGGAGGAAGCAGCAGCACCCAGTAAGTTACTCAGATCCTCACTGCTAGTTCTGAGGAGACTTACCTTCATTTACATCTTGGCAAATCCCATGAGTTCAGTTTAATTGCCCCAGTCAACAGAAAGCAAAATATGGCTCATGAAATTTATTTCTAGATTTACTGGGGTTCAAGATAGGAACATCACATTTAGAGAAGGGAAGGAGAACAAACTTGATGTAGTAGTCAAATGAGACCAAGATGCTGTTGTTAGGCCAATCTCTCACCATAGAACTATAAATATAGCACCTTATCCATAACACTAATGTAGAATCTAAAAGCACTGGTGGGTGCAGCTAAGCTCCTTGTGGCAATATTTAACCAGGAGCTTGTGCTTCCCCATCCCACAAAAAACAATTTTTATTATGCCCTTCTTCTTTCAAGACATTTGAAGGGCAGAAAAAGAAGCTTCGACATCTTGTTCTCTGGGGCTTTCCAACCACTAAAAAACAAAATTAAGAAACTGGGTAATTTTTTCTTTAAAAGAAATGGGCAGAGAAGCCGTTACTCCCAGAGGTATTGTAATAGCTTAACAATTCCACTCTTCTCCAGGCTGTCTATGCAAATAAATCCTTATCCACATTTAGGTAATGACATTTGGGTAGAAAAAATAGAGAAGCTTTCCCACAGGAAATCTATCACATGGTATTCAGTTCCTGAAAACAGCAATTGATCTGTGGCGGTCAAACCTATTTAAACCATGTTTGATTTTACCAGAAATTAGTCCCTCAGCAGTCTCTCTTTTTAAAATGAAATACCAACTAGCTTTTTCTGTCTGTACATAATATTACATTGCTATTATTCAGCAGATTTCACATGGCATTTATTTCCTTTTTTTAAATCTGTAGCTGAGTTCTAGTGTTAATAAAGGTGAGAGGCACGTAGAATTACTTTAAGTCAGAAATAGTGCAGGCCAGTGCTCTGCAAGCTACACATATGTTCTGCCCGTGTGTCTATCAGTCTAACACAGGCCTCCACAACTTGGAAAGCAGCGAGGGCCATATTACTGCAAAAAAATGAGCTGCGGGCCAAAAATCCCCGCCCTTGCCCTGCCCCCATCTGCTTCCCCCCATCCCACCACTTGGCTTGCCCCACCCCTACTCACCTCCCGCGGGCCGCACAGGGAGCCTGTGTGGGCCGCATGTGGCCCCCGGGCCGCATGTCGTGCAGGCCTGGTCTAACAGAATTACACATGCTCCCAATGATAGAATGGTGAGGGAGGTGTCACATGATCCATAAAAAACTACATAGTCATAATTTGAATGGTATCATCCTCCGCAGCATAGCAGGGAGGGATTCATATCCCCCACATCATCCGTTGCTCCCAGTTCCAGGTCCTCTGGTTGGAAATGTTGATAATATAAAGTAGTCAGAAATGGATTGAGCTGAGTATCAATATAAACCACAAACACAGTGGTACCAGACATGACAAACCTACAATTATGTAGATATATATTTGAGATTGTTTAAAAATTATGCTTTAACATGGGTGTGTCAAACCTGCCACATTCAAAGTTAAATTATTGCCCCCAACTGATAGTATTGTGTTATCAGCTAATGCTCAGAACATGATACCTGATTAACTTATTTTAATGTTACAGATTTCTACAAATGGAAGAAGTGCTTCAAGTTTATTTGCCATCATCAGCAAAAGAAAAAGCGGTTCAGTGGTATTGATCATCAGCTTTGTTTATTATGCCAAAAGAAGTGCAATGAGGGCCCTGGTTAAGACATCAGCATTCAGCCAGATATTACTGAAATCCATCTGCAAATGGTATGTACATAATTACATAACTAATTACAATCCCCAAATAATTTATAACAATTCTTGGTTTTACTTGGATCTTGATCATTTGTAGGTATCAATGGGGAGATAAAAAAGTACTGTCTAGTAGCGGAATCTTTGGAGAATACCACCATGCTGAGTGGCACTTTACATGCTGGAAGAAGTGCGCACCTAAACTGAAGTTGGCAACGTTGGAGAGGAAGTACATCAAGCATTAGGAAAAAGTTGAAAATGTCAGGACAAGTGCCAGCTGTAGCCAAGACTTGCCTTCTACTTAGTCCTATGGCATGTGTTTAAGAAGAACATCTGATTCTTCTACAGTAAATTAGAAGCCCAAAGGCATCCACTAAGCACAGTTTCAACAGGTGAGACACTGTATGAAGCAGTCACTCTTAGCATGGGAAGTTAAGTGTGTGGATGGCTGGAATGACTTCCCCAGAAGTAACCCAAGCACCATCTAAGCTTCTTAAATGTTGTTAAATGATAGGGAAATTTTAAAGCTACAGGATGAGGTTGCTCACACTGGTAACGCATTCTCGTACGATAGACTGGAGATCATTAATATCATGATGAAAACTGTCTTCAGTGATGCGCTAGCTAAAGATGTCAGTCTAATGGATACTTCGGGTCATGGCTTATATGAAGCCTTCAAAAGCCAAAGAATTATCTGAAGCTTGTCAATCTATAGGCTCCAATCAAGAAGAATAGATTTAAGCTGGGCTCAAATGCAAAGAAAAAAATCAAAGTGAAGGTGGCAGAGACTATTACAGAGTTAATCACAGACAAGTACAGGTCATTGTTTTCTCATCTCCTGGTTATATCCAGATCTTAGCATGATGCTGATCTACATGAGACTTGGACAAGTACTCGATTATTGCACCATGGAAAACATGGTACCATGAATGTTTGACTTCAGGAACAAGGCATAGGTGGCAGGCAAAAAACAATTTAATGCACATCTTTCATGATTTGACTAAACCAGCACTGTAAACGAGCCCTTCTCCGCTCGGTGCGCAAATGAGTCAGGACCCCGCTGTTGTAAGCACCAGTGTCCCTTTATTTCCCTTGTGCAAGCCCTCACCGTCACCTATATACACAAGTATACATAAGATAGCCCACTGCCTTGGGGGACAGCTAGTTCCCACAGCTAGCCAGGAGCAACAACACCTTGTTCCTCCCTGTTCTCCTTCCCCCCCATGACTTCCTTCCTGCGAGCTTTATGCTCTGGTCTGGAAGGCTCCCAGGTGGTTTGCCTTAAGCCCCACTCTCCTCGGGGCCACACCCTGCCTGCCAATTAACTCCCCCAGCTTGGAGCTGAGCTAACAGAGGGAACAGGGGCTGGCTCAGCACCTTCTCGCCAGCACCCTCTTACAAGCACCTACTAACTATATGGCCATGTAACAGGGCAATTCACCTCTCCTGAGTGCCCTCTTGGGCCAAGTGCATGTGCTTGCACACACACACTCTCTTTCTCTCTGTGGTGTGCCTTTGGAGACTCAGCCCTCTGGCTGAGTCACACACAGTCTGTCTGTGATGAAAGCAAAGCAAAACTCCTTCCAGGGGTAGAAGTCTAACAGGATTTTTCTCAGTTCCCTCTGTAATGTCTTGGGTAGAGCAGTGCCCCAGGGCTCACACCCTAGAGACAAAATCCTTGCCCTCTTAGGGCCCTTTTGGCCGCAACTCTCCAGCTGGGCTGCTACAATTCAATTTTCCCCTCTCTGGGGTGCCTCAGTGTCCAGGCCACTTCCCGCAATGGTTAATGGGGCTGGGTGGGACCCAGACCCACCCACTACCAATGTTCCCTCTAATTTTTGACAGGCTGTGTGCGCAAAAAATTTCTTCTGTGTAATTTTTTGTGCTTCTGTGCAAATGTCTGTGAGTGTGGTGTTTCACCATGTGTGCAGGGTTTAGGATCCATGTGCGCATGCACATGTGCACAGCTTAGAGGGAACAGTGCCCACTACTTCAAGTCCCAGCCCAGGAACCCTGTTGATAGCAGCTGTCCACTGTGTCCCTTTATCTAAATCACACTGCTGCTCTAATTCCCTGGGCCACTTCCCCACAGCCCTGCACCGTCTACACCCTTACCGCAGGGCCTTGTCCTCCTGGAGTCCCCGCAACCAGCTCAGGTTTCCTTCTCACTCTCCGCAGCTTCTGGCTGCACTGCCTCATCCAAAGTCCTGCAGCTCCCTTACTGCCCTTTTCTGGAGAAGGGCCACAAAGCCTCCAGCAGCGGGCCTCAGATGGTCTGATATACCTTGTCATAGGCCAGTACCTGTGCCAACGGAGGCCTTACAGTGTAGCAATCATAGATGGTATGTCTGAGGTCAAGCTTTTCATGAACCAGAATCATTTAACACCTTCCAAAATTCATTATGGGGTACAGAGAAACCACTGGACCTATGATGAACTCCACCTCGTGTCTGACACATATGCAGAGGAACCAATTAAAATATTACCAGAAAGAAGATGTGCAATGATATTGTACCTGTCCAATACAAAATCATTGACTCCCCAAACTTTTCCAAAGTCATAGTGAGGAAGCTACTATCGCATACTCGTAAAAGGGATGAGCTAACTGCATACCTTGCAGGAAAAATGCATTCAGCATGCGAAGAATTAATCAGTGAATTTTGCCATTGCATGGCATAACAAAGCTGCTGCTTTGCACTGTTCAGTGGAGTTTCTTCACAGTTCCCATGTAGAGGCTGACACTACAAGTTTCTTGCATGCAATCAATGCCACAGAGAGGTGCTACTAAACTCCAGTTTTTGCACAAGATCAGGTGTTCTAGTGCTCTCTCTGAGATGCTGTCCAAGACTTCTGCAACATTCTGTTTTATGCCTGCTTCTGGGGAGCAGAACTGCTGTACATCCCTCAGAGATGTGTTCCTATCACTCATATTATTAAAATCTGCTATACTGCCTTGTATCCATGTCCTTCCAGGAGATGACACTATGGGAAGGCTGACTGGAAAGACCAGATTCACTTATTGGAAGTGATTTGATTCAGCCTTTAAAGACTGTCTCCTCACTCTGAAGGAGCTCACAGTGAGTCAGGCTGAGACAGTCACTGATGAGGTCATAAATGCAATGGAGTCTTTCATATGCTGAGTTTACCATCTGAAGACCAACATTACACTTACAGAGCTAGGTTGGTGGAGTTTTCCAAAAGCAAACAAATGGATAAAAGATGCCACCAATAAGGGTGCATTTATACTTGTGTGAGAGGGTATACTCACCCCACACTGGGCTGGAGGAACATTAACTCCATCCTATGGGCTAAGGAAGTTACACACACCTCACCACTGATGGACATGCTCCAACTGGAATAGATGTCCTGATTTTATAGGGACAGTCCTGATTTTGGGGTCTTTTTCTTATATAGACTGCTATTACTCCCCACCCCCGTCCCGATTTTTCACACTTGCTGTCTGGTCTCATGGAACCACAATATAAGAGGGGTCAGCAGTCTCTGGGCTGACCACTGATGAGAGCAGACGTGCACCACAGGCTCCTGAGGTGAGATGTCATTTGATTTGTAAAAATCTACAGAATCTTAATGTCGGTGGTGTCACTCTCTGCAGTGTGACAGGGAGACTTGCTGCCCCCCTGGCTCCGAGCTCTCAGTCTCTTTCTTTGTGAATTTTCTAAAGTAATACATTTTAGTCAACATCTTGCAGTTTCCAGTTGTTTACATTCCCTTGAAGGGAAATTCTTAAATTCTCATAACTTTTAACTGTGGTTTTTGAATCCACATGCAAAGTCTATGACACATAGCTTTGTTTATGAGGTCTTTTATTTTATTTTAATCAGGGCTTTTTAGGCAGCAAAACAGGTAATCTTATGTTAAAACTGTGTATAAATAGCAGATGCACTGTAATTATAAAGCTCAGTTCTGGTAACCTTACTTACATTGAATTGTACCTTATTCCATCATTATTACTACTCATGAATAAGGATGGCAGACTGTCCTAAAATAGCATAAGATCAGTCTTCTGAAGTAACAAGTGTTTCCTGTAATAGTCAACCAAAAATGACAAAGGAGCAAGTATCCTGCTTAGTTACTCATTTTGAAAAATCACAATCATTAACATAATGGATGAGGAAATGAGTCACAGAAAAGTAGTTAGTTCACCAATGCATGATTTACGGCAATGTTACTCAATTCGATATTCCCCAGTTTTCAGTGGAATCAGTTCCCAAACATCAGCGCATCTTTCTGGTAAGTAGTATTTTCTCATGTCTTATAAGAAAAGCATGTGTTGAAATCCTAGCTCCATTAACTTCAGTGGCAAAATTCCCCTTAACTTCCGCTGGGCCAGGATTTCACCCATGTTATTCACTGAAATTCTCAAGCGATCTCCGTAATCCTAAGCAACAAAGAGTCCTGTGGCACCTTAAAGACTAACAAAAGTATTGAAGCATAAGCTTTTGTGGGCTAGTACCCACTTCGTCGGACACGTGCAATGGAAGTATCAGAGGCAGGTATAAATAAGAAGGCAAGAACCAGGTTAGAGATAACGAGGTTAGTTCAATCAGGATGAACCACCTTGTTATCGCTAATCAGGGAGGATGAGGTGCTCTTCTAGCAGCTGATCTGGAGGTGTGAACACCGAGAGAGGAGAAACTGCTCTTGTAGTTAGCTAGCCACTCATAGTCCCTATTCAGTCCTGAGCTGATTGTGTCAAATTTGCAAATGAATTGCAGCTCTGCAGTTTCTCTTTGCAGTCTGGTCTTGAAGTTTTTTTGCTGCAGGATGGTGACCTTTAAATCTGTAATTGTGTGTCCAGGGAGATTGAAGTCTTCTCCTACAGGTTTTTGTATTTTGCCATTCCTAATATCTAATTTGTGTCCATTTATCCTTTTTCGTAGGGACTGTCCAATTTGGCTGATGTACATAGCAGAGGGTCATTGCGGGCACATGATGGCGTATATTATGTTGGTTCCTGAGTTAGAGTTATCATGGCACAGTGTGCTGTTGCTGGTAAGAATATGTTTGAGGTTGGAGGGCTGTCTGTGGGCAAGGACTGGCCTGCCTCCCCAGGCCTGTGAAAGTGAGGGATCGTTGTCCAGGATGTGTTGTAGATCACTGATGATGCATGGAAGAGGTTTTAACTGAGGACTGTAGGTGATGGCCAGTGGTGTTCTGTTGTTTTCTTTCTTGGGCTTATCTTGCAGCAGGAGGCTTCTGGGTACATGTCTGGCTCTGTTGATCTGTTTCCTTATTTCCTCATGTGGGTATTGTAGTTTTGAGAATGCTTGGTGAAGATCTTGTAGGTGTTGGTCTCTGTCTGAGGGGTTGGAGCAAATACGATTGTACCTCAATGCTTGGCTGTAGACAATGGATCGTGCAGTGTGTCCGGGATGGAAACTGGAGGCATGAAGGTAGGCATAGCTGTTGGTAGGTTTTCGGTATAAGGTGGTGTTAATTTGGCCATCATTAATTTGCACCGTGGTTTCTAGGAAGTGGACCTCCCGTGTAGACTGGTCCAGGCTGAGATGGATGGTGGGGTGGAAGCTGTTGAAATTGTGGTGGAATTCTTCCAGAGTTTCCTTCCCATGGGTCCAGATGATGAAGATGTCATCAATGTAGCGTAGGTGGAGGCAGGGGAGGCATAAGTAGACAAGAGTTAAGGAAGCGTTGTTCCAGGTCAGCCATAAAAATGTTGGCATACTGAGGGGCCATGCTGGTGCCCATAGCAGTGCCACTGGTCTGGAGGTATATATTGTCACCAAATTTGAAATAATTTTGTGTGAGGATAAAGTCACAGAGCTCAGCAACCACTTGTGCTATGGCATCATCAGGGATACTGTTCCTGACAGCTTGGATTCCATCTCTGTGTGGGATGTTTGTATAGAGAGCCTCTACATCCATGGTGGCTAGGATGGTGTTTTCTGGAAGATCACCAATGCATTCTAGTTTTCTCAGGAAATCAGTGGTGTCAGAGAGATAGCTGGGAGTGCTGTTGGCGTAGGGTCTGAGTAGAGAGTCCACATGTCTAGACAGTCCTTCAGTGAAAGAGTTAATGCCCGAGATGATGGGCCATCCGGGATTTCCAGGTTTGTGGATCTTCGGTAGTAGATAGAATAACCCAGATCAGGGCTCTGAGGGTAAGTTAATCTGTTCCTGTGATAGTGTAGGGAGTGTCCTGAGTAGATGGTGCAGTTTCTTAGTGTATTCCTCAGTGGGATCAGAGGAAAGCGGCCTGTAGAATTTGGTATTGGAGAGTTGTCTGGTAGCCTCCTTTTGGTAGTCAGACCTGTCCATGATGACAACAGCACCTCCTTTATCAGCCTCTTTGATTATGATGTCAGGGTTGTTTCTGAGGCTGTGGATGGCATTGTGTTCTGTGCAGCTAGGTTGTGAGGCAAGCAATGTTGTTGTTTTACCACAATTTCTGCAATTTCTGGAAGAACAACATTGGTGAATTGAACTGCTTCTGATTATCTTTGTCCTTCAGTATTTTGGAACTAATGGATTTCATTCTCTCACACCTAGACTGAAAGAAGAAAACAAGTTGTTCTGCCTTTTTAGCTCCCAATTGGTTTCTTGTTTAACTGAGTAACCCTATCTGTAACAACAGAGAGACACAAAAATTTTCCCCCAGGAGTAGAGAGTTAAAGAAACCTCTATGACAACCCAGTTCCTGATTTTCTGTCCTCTTTCCCCGCACCAGCCCATAGCCCAGCTGGGGGACCAGACACCCATAACCCCTCCCCCCACCAGAACCCAGCTGCGGGGCTCCCCCCAGCCCCTCCCAGAGTCCAGACACAGGACCCCCCTTGCCCAGACACTCACATTGCCTCACTCCAGAGCCTAGCCACAAGGCCCCCCCGGCACAGATACCCACCCTCTTCGCTCCCCCAGAGCCCAGCCCCAGGCCCCCACCCCTAGCTAATACACCTGCATCCCCTCCCCCAGAACCCAGCCATGGCCCCTCCTTGCACAGACACCTGCACCCCTTAGCCCAGACACAGCTGCCCCAGCCCAGAAATCAGCCCCACAACCCTCCTCAGAGCCCAGGGATCCAGAGAGAGAAACAGCCTGATGCTTGGTCCCAGGCTTGCCACAGTTTCCTGTTCGCTACCCGCTCCTTCTCCCAGGGCATGCTGGGAACTGAAGATGCCAGGGACTGTCAAGGTCCCTCCCTCTCCTCCCGGCAGTATCTTCTATGTATGAGCTGGGCTCTGCCGGGTCCAGCAGCCCATAGTGGCAGCCAGCAGCACTGCAGCCCATTTCTGTGACGGAAAGGAAATTCTGCATGCACAGTGTTAATGTCTGCAAAATTCTCCAGCGTGCAGTAGTGCAGAATTCCTCCAGGAGTAACATACATCATGGTACTCTGGTAGAGTTTTAGTGGTTTCTGAAACAAAGGACAGACAGTGAGGCCACTAGAGGGCTCACAAACTAAAGGAATACTACCCATCTCCTACAGGCTACACACAATTTGGCCCAGGAAATGGCTTTAAAATTTAAATGAGAAATTTAACATGTATAAGAAAGGGTAAACATGTTTTTTTTCCTCTAATAAACATTAAATAAAACTTTTCTTTTCACATGGACTTTTTAAATTAATAATAAACATCCCTTCTGAGGCTAATTACTGAAAAGAGGCAACTTCTGGGAATCACAGATTTTATTTGTTTGGAAAGATTCAGAAGAATGGTCTTTTGAGAGAGAACATTTACTGAAATAATGACCAAATGCAGTTATTGTATATAGTTTAAGAGCACACTAACTTATTTTGATCAGGTTGGGAGATTTTGGTCCATATTGTGCCACTTATGTTTGTTTTCAAACAGAATTCTGTCTGTCTAGATTTCTATGGTATCTGAAGAACTCACAATGTATTACTAAATTTATCCTCAAAACAGTTTGTATGTGGGGGAGGTATTCTTTTTCTGTCTATAATATGGCTTTCATCATAGTATTATTTGAATATCCATCCACACTTTACATATGGGGGAATAAGGCACAGAGAGATTAAGTGACTTTATAGATTTTAAGACAAGCGGGACCACTGTGATCATCTAATGTGATTTCTTGTATAACACAGGCCATAGAATTTCCCCAAAATAATTCTTAGAGCAGATCTTTTAGAAAAACATCTAATCTTTGTAAATGGCTCCAATGGTCAATTACTCTTACCATTACAAATTTGTCTTATTTCCAATCTAAATTTGTCTAGCTTCAACTTCCAGCCATTGGATCATATTATATCTTTCTCTGCTAGATTGAAGAGCTCCTTATAAAATATTTGTTCCCTTTGTAGATATTTAAATACAGTAATTAAATCATCCCTTAACCTTCTCTTTGTTAAGTTAAATATCTATAATGGAGCTTTTCACTGGTGTCTCTACTCTGGTACAGAAGTCCCTAATGTTGACAATCTTCCAATCTGGAAGCCTTATAATCTTCCACTGAAAACCAATGGAAAAACTTTTTCTTGAAAGTAGAAGGTACTGTATCATCCCTTGACATTTTTGTTTTAAATGACCTTTTAGTCATTTTTGCAACAGTAGTGCTGGCTGCTAACATCTTGCTTTCTCTCCTCTCAGTGCATCCTGGAAAAGACTAAAAGAAGGAAAATCTCACTGTTAGTGGGCTAACAACAACAACAACAACAACAAAAACCCAAAGAGTATATACAGCTACCCCTGCATCATAATAGAATTGCAAGAGCTGGTCTTTGTATTGGCTGTAGTTACCGATTTCAACCACAAGATGACTCTTGTTAACCATGCAAATAGCATATAACGCATACAAATAGAGCACTTGGGAAAGCTGGATAAATTCACCACTTATATGCTGGGCCTATTGGTTTTATGTTACACCAGGATATCAAGAAAAGTTAACAATAGAGTGTCGTATTCATCTCTGGTATAATGCCACTGATTCCAATAAAAAAACCAGACCAAAGATTTTGCTGAAGATAAGGATATTTTTAAATGTAAAGCACAGCTTTCAGCCCCAATACAATGGCTAATGAAACTCCACACTGAAAGTATTGCACATGAAACAAACAGTACATCGTGAACCAAGACAGAAAATGGAATTCTCCAGTGCAGATTCCTATCTCCAGTCCCATAGCATGAATTATAGTTTAATCTAAGTTGGGCAATGGCCTAGTATGAGACACATGGCGTGTCTGTTTAAACAGTTTGCTGGGAAGGACTAATTGAAAGGAATTGTGAACATTCACAGTGACCATAAGAAAGACCTATTGCATGCATAAAAGTATAACAGGCAGACAACCACAAGTGATGAGAACCTATTGTAAATTTAATGAAAATAGGTGCACAATAAGGAGAACAGCACTGAACAATAAATTCTTTGAGTGTGGGTGAGGGTGCTAAAAGACAAGGAGAAGTTGATCTGTGACAATAAAGCACAGTCTCTTAATTTTTCTATTACAGGAATTATTATTTTAAACTCTGACAAGTATTTACTAGAAAACTTCTCAGGATGGTTAGAGAGGTGAGATTGTTATTGTCTTCACATGGGGATGCATGAATTGTTTTTGTAAATTACAACAGCTCTTGACCTTATTTTATAGCCAATGTTTTAGTTAATGCATTTATTCATTAAATGTTAATGTTGGTTTTAAAGAACTGACTAATGCAGTTTGATAGACAGTTTAGATTCATTTTGTAAATAGATTGTAACTTAGTAAATTTGTATCACCCAATTTGCTCTAAAAGTCTGTGCGTTGAAATTAGAGCTGATGGAAATTTTTCTTTTGAAATGTTTAAGAACATTTTCATTGTACAAAATTTTGGGGGATTGCGATTTCATTGAAAGTGACACGAAAACCTGAAAACTGAAAATGTACAGTTTTTGGTTATGAAAAATCAAAAACATTCACCTGGACAGGTGACGTTTTGGGAAACATTTCCTAACCAACTAAAATTGAAATGTCTCATCTCAAAATGGAAAATATTTCTCAGCTGCTGTTATCTAAGTTAAGATGAAATTACACCAGACACACACCCCCACACCTACCCAGTAAAATATAGTAACTCCTCACTTAACATTGTAGCTTTGTTCCTGAAAAATGCAACTGTAAGCGAAACGATGTTAAGTGAATCCAATTTCCCCATAAGAATTAATGTAAATAGGGAGGGTTAGGTTCCAGGGAAATTTTTTTCACCAGACAGAAACCTATATATTAAGAACATAAGAATGGCCATACTGGGTCAGACCAAAGGTCCATCTAGCCCAGTATCCTGTCTACTGACAGTGGCCAATGAAGGTGCCCCGGAGTGAGTGAACCTAACAGGTAAGGATCAAGTGCCATCCATCACCCCCCTCTGACAAACAGAGGCTAGGGACACCATTCCTTACCCAGCCTGGCTAATAGCCATTAATGGACTTAACCTCCACAAATTTATCCAGTTCTCTTTTAAACCCTGTTATAGTCCTAGCCTTCACAGCCTCCTCAGGCAAGGAGTTCTACAGGTTGACTGTGCACTGTGCGAAGAAGAACTTCCTTTTATTTGTTTTAAACCTGCTGCCCACTAATTTCATTGAGTGGCCCCTAGTTCTTTTATTATGGGAACAAGTAAATAACTTTTCCTTATTCACTTCCTCCACACTACTCATAATTTTATATACCTCTATCATATCCCCACTTAGTCTCCTCTTTTCCAAGCTAAAAAGTCCTAGCCTCTTTAATCTCTCCTCATATGGGACCTGTTCCAAACCCCTAATCATTTTAGTTGCCCTTCTCTGAACCTTTTCTAATGCCAGTATATCCTTTTTGAGATGAGGAGACCATATTTGTATGCAGTATTCAAGATGTGGGCGCACCATGGATTTGTATAAGGGCAATAAGATATTCTCTGTCTTATTCTCTATCCCTTTTTTAATGATTCCTAACATCCTGTTTGCTTTTTTGACTGCCGCTGTACACTGCGTGGACATCTTCAGAGAACTATCCACGATGACTCCAAAATCTTTTTCCTGAGTAGTTGTAGCTAAATTAGCCCCCATCATATTGTATGTATAGTTGGTGTTATTTTTTCCGATGTGCATTACTTTCTATTTATCCATATTAAATTTCATTTGCCATTTTGTTGCCCAGTCAGTTAGTTTTGTGAGATCTTTTTGAAGTTCTTCACAGTCTGCTTGGGTCTTAACTATTTTGAGCAGTTATAAATATTGTGACAAAGCTCCAAGTCTGTCCTTGTGGGTCCTGCGCTTCCTGGCAGATTTAGGGGCCTCAGAAACTCATCTAGGCCCCAGAGTGACCTCCCTTTCTCAGTATAATTGGCAAGAGTCTCCACCTAGTGAGTTACCTTCATCACAGGCCAGTATGGAAGATGGAAAAGGGGGGGAGCCCGGGCCCGCCCTCTACTCCAGACTCCAGCCCAGGGACCCTAATAGTATCAGCTAAGATGGCTGACCTTTTAGGCACAAAACACAATACAATTCCCTGGGCTACTTCCCCACAGCAGTCCCTGCTTCTTCAAACTCCACTTCACCCTTACCTCAGGGCCTCCTTCCTTCAGTATGATATGTTGTCCAACACTCAGTCTCACCAACAGCATAACTTCCTTCCACAGCTCCTGACACCCACAGCCCACCTGACTAACTGGGAGGTTTTATCTGGATTCAGCCAGTCCCTGATTGGCTTCAGGTGTCCCAATTAGGCTAGCTGTTTCTACTCCTTTCTAGAAGGTTCTTAATTGGCCCCAGGTGTCTTGATTGGTCTGGAGTAGCCTTTGTTTGGATATCCAGGGAACAAGGACCTGCACATCCTAAGGCTGATATACCTGCCTTCCAGCACTCTCCTATACCCTTCTGGTCTGACTCCGTCACAATATATACACACACACAGTATATGTTTTAAACAAACAATTTAATGCTGTACACGGTGAAAATGATTGTGAAGCTTGGTTGAGGTGGTGAAGTTAAAGGGTGGAAGAGGGTGAGATATTTCCCAGGGAATGCCTTACTGCTAAATGATGAACTAGCTTCTGGCTGAGCCCTCAAGGGTTAACACATTGTTGTTAATGTAGCCTTACACTCTACAAGGCAGCAGGAATGGAAGGAGGGGAGAGAGCATAGCAGACAGAGACAGAGACACACACCCTGTGTGTAAGAGAGAGATGTGCATTGCCCCTTTATGCAGGCTGATCCTCCACTCTTAAGTACATTGTCTTTTTAAGCGGCTAAGGAAGTTGAGACAGCAGGTTGCAGGTCTACAACTTAAACACTTAAGTGAAGATGCCCATACACTAGGGTGACCAGATGTCCCAATTTTATAGGGACAGTCCCGATTTTTGGATCTTTTTATTATATAGGCTCCTATTACTACCCACCCTCATTCTGATTTTTCACATTTGCATCTCTGGTCACCCTACCCTATATTGACAGGAGAGAGCTCTCCTGTTGGCATAGCTAATCCACTTTCCCAAGAGGTGTTAGCTAGCTATGTTGGTGGGAGAAGCTCTCCTGCTGACATAGTACTGTCTACATGAGGGGTTAAGGTCAGTATAACTACATTGCTCAGGAGTGTAGATATTTCATACTCCTGAGCAATGTAGTTATACAATGTATGCAGTAATAAAAATAAGGCAACTGAGGAAAACTGGACTTTACAACAGAAAAATTAGAAGAATTCTACTTTGCAGTAGTATTAGTGGATGTTCTGAGGCTTAATAGGTATATCTGTCTAAGGTTTTCAGGTGAAACTTTATATATAAATCCAAGATATACAGTTGCATATTAGATTACAAAAGAATTACTTCAGGCACTTTTGTAAATTGTCTGTCTTTGATAATTTTCCAGAGAAATTGGGATTTTCTGTAAATACCATACCAAAATAGTTACCTCATATACTGTACAGTAAATATACAGATCATCATCATTCTGCAGTGCAATGCATGATACATTTCATTATTAATTTATAATAGCTATTATGGATCATTAGTCACTTCTTAAAGGAAATTTGTGACTCAGAGAATACTTAGACTAATAGGTGACTGTGCTTTTATTTCTAATAAAATCATGGGAAATTTACCAATAGTGAGTGATGACTATAGAACTTCATTAGAGCATTAGTGGGTTGATCACCAGCATTTTTTGCTGAAGGAGAGAGGCAGCCTTGTGGTTGAGAATTTAAATTTCCTGGAACCTCTCATTCTAATTCTGGCAAGCTTGATTCAACCCTTCATTTTTCTGAGGTAGATTAACTGAACCACCACAATGCAGTTTAATATGTGTGTGGGTCTACCGGTGGGATCCTAGAAAGGTAGATGCTCTTTGATCTGCATGAGCATTAAATATCCCAAGGCATTCTAAGGATATGTCTTCATTACCTGCCAAATCAGCGGGTGGTGATCGTTCTTCTGGTGATCGATTTGTCGCGTCTCATTAAGATGTGATAAATCATTCAGGAAAGGCACTCCCGTCGACTCCGGAACTCCAGCTCACCGAGAGGTGCAAGCTGGAGTCGACAGGGGAGCCCTTTGCCGACCGCTGCCGCTGTGAGGACGGCAGGTAAGTTGGCCAAAGATGTGCCGACTTCAGCTACTTCAGTCAACCCCTCCCTCTAGTGTAGACAAAGTGTAAGGGGCTTGTCCTGAAATCCTTAGCCAGAATAGCTGGGACCTGACAGAAAATTCTGAGCGCCTGAGAGTCTGACTTATCCCTTGTATTACAAGGGTAGCTCCAGTGAGTGGGGAGCATAGAGGTGACTTTAAGCTGCTGTGGGCAAATGTTTTGGCCTGAGGGCCACATCATGTTTGCAAAATTATATGGAGGGCCAGGTAGGGAAGGCCTTGCCCACAATTCAGCCCCCTTGCACTTCCCGCCGCCTGACTGCCCCCTCAGAATCCCCAACCCATCCAACCCCTCCGCCTTGTCCCCTGCCTGTCTCTTCCAAAGACCTCTAACCACCCCCCAGGAACCCACCCCCTACCCAATTCCTCTGTTCCCTGACTGCCCCGCCCCCTATCCATCCTCCCGCCCCCTAACCACCACCCCGGAACCCCACCCCCTATCCAACCCCTCCCCCCCCCCGCTCCCTGACTGTTCCCTCCAGAGCCTTCCCCCCCCCCACCAACCACCACCCCAGAACCCTACCCTTTAGGTGATGTGACTCTTTGTTAAACCAGCCCAAACTCAGGGCATAGACACAAGAGGGTGGAAACCTGGGCGGACACTGTGATAGGGTCATAGTGGATCACAAGCTAAATATGAGTCAACAGTATAACACTGTTGCACAAATAACAAATATCATTCTGGGATGCATTCGCAGGAGTGTTGTAAGCAAGACACAAGAAGTAATTCTTCTGCTCTACTCTGTGCTGATTAGGCCTCAACTGTAGTTTTGTGTCCAGTTCTGGCACCACATTTCAAGAAAGATGTAGACAAATTGGAGAAAGTCCAGAGAAAAGCAACAAAAATTGTTAAGTCTAGAAAACGTGACCTCTGAGGGAAGATTGAAAAAATTGCATTTATGTAGTCAGGTGAAGAGAAGACTGAGAGGGGACATAACAGTTTTCAATTACATAAAAGGTTGTTACAAGGAGGAGGGAGAACAATTGCTCTTCTTAATCTTTGAGGATAAGACAAGAAGTAATGGTCTTAAATTGCAACAAGGAAGGTATAGGTTGGACATTAGGAAAAACTTCCTAACTGGCAGGATGGGTAAGCACTGGAACAAATTGCCTAGGGAGGTTGTGGAATCTCTGTCATTGAAGATTTTTAAAAGCATGTTAGACAAACACCTGTCAGGTCTAGATAATACTTAATCCTGACTTGAGAGCAGGGGACTGGAATAGAAGATCTCTTGAGGTTCCTTCCAGAGCTATGATTTAAAAAAAATTAGTCTCCTGCACAGAGAAGGCTAGAGTCTACCAAATCTGAAACTGATAGCAGAAGCAGGCCAAGTTATCTCTTTGCTCTGAGAAAAAATAGTTGCTGTAGGTCCTACCGCTATTAAAAGTTGCTACAAATGAACTGCAGCCAGTTAGAAAAGTCTGTATTAAAACTGTACAAGACTCTAAATTGTTTTATCAAAATTCACCTGTGACAACTAATACTTTCAAAAATATTTGAAAATTTTGCTCCAAGGGATTTTTTTTTACTCCTTTCATCAATGAACATATCTTCTCACAGTGCAACAGTAAATTATTAACATCTCAGCAACCATTTGATTTCCATGATTTTATCCTAGTCATCATTTTTACAAAAATGTGATTATACTGGCCAGGAATAGGAACATTTTATGGGAAAAAGTCATTTTTTCCCTCAAAAAGTTTTACATAAAAAATGAGAGAAATATAGAGAAATATTTTGGTTTTTGGCAAACCTATCAAAATATGATTTTTTGCTAGTGTTGTTGGAGAATGCCGAATATTAATTTTATTTATAAATGCAGTGTCTTTTTAGAGCTCCTACAACAAAGCACATAAGCACAATACAATAATTTATAAATATATAGAATGACCCAGTCTTGCATTCATTTTGTTATCTCAAAGGGGAGCAAAGATAACTCTGAATATGTAAAGTGGTGTAGGTATCGGAATAGAAACAAGCCCCTTTTTCTCAAAAGGGCAGGTTCGCCCTCTCCTATATTTGTCACCGGTGGAGTGCTGCAGATCTTCTCCCCTCTCCCTTTGTGTGGTGCATAATAAATACGACTGACAAGCGATAAGGTTCAAAACAAACAGGTAAACGTATTGGAGATAGAATTACACAGATAGGGAAGAGACAAATGTAAATGACTAATAGCTATCTAACAAAGAAACCCAGTGACACAGCAGCTCTTCTCTGTGAGCGTGAAGCTCAGGCCCAAGAACGAAACTAAACCCACCCTGGCATTCAAGAAATATGACCCCCAACTTAGAAACCCGAATTGCTTTCTCACTCAGTTCCCAGCACTTCAGTGGCGGTGGTGAAGCCCAGGACCTTTACCCCATAGGTAACTGAAATCCTTGGAGGAGGAACACTGGCGAGTCCCTCGATGGATGTCAGCTCAGAAGAAGTGGACCAAGAACCCTCTGGATGGTGACGTTCTCCAGGTGCAGGACGGGTAGGATGGTAATGTGTCTTCTTTTCTTTTCACTCCAGGAACAAATGGTTCTTCGCTGATGCACGAGTGCCACAAAGACCCAAAACCGCACACACAGTTTCTATGATGGACCACCCGATCAGCCTGTGATCTCAGTTTCTTTATAGTGTGTATGGCAGGAAAACATGGTATGATCTGTAGAACGGCAGGGAACAGTCTGAGGTGATGGAATCTTGGAGATCACCCAATGGCAGGAAAATCTCATTTAGTCCAGTTCTACCCAGACCAGGCTGACAGTGTACAGAGGTCAGAAGATGACAATTTTTAGACTCCATCTTGAATTGACATAGTGTCCTTAAAACCACTGATTGTTGGGTCTGATACCCACACAATAAACCATGTGTAATGAACCAGAGAACAATATAACAGTCCATATCCAACAATTTGAGCCAATGATTTCAGTGTGTGCAAGAGTGGTGCTTAAATTAAAATTGTACCCACAGTAAAGTGGTACAGAACTGCATGGCTCCAAGGGAAACACCAGGAGTCATTGTGTTTTAAGCACACTACGTTCCAGAGCTCTCAGTATGCACTACGGGGATGGGAGCAATTTGCTACAGCCCTGTGAAAAGTATCCCCTCCTCCCACCCACCCCAGTCCCCACTCTCTGTATGGGGAGTCAATGTCATCTCCATCTTCTCCCAGCGCCTCTCCTCTCAGTTGCTCATCTTTCCTCCACTGGAATGCATCGTTGTTATTCAAGCTAACCTGCATGTGGGCCACGGAAGTTCAGGAAGAAGCTCCTGCTCCTTCCCCACCACCACAAAACCACATCAAGGCTATTCCTGATAGTTTTCAATGCAATATTTTTTGTAGTGGCAAAAAAATAATAATTACAAGATGTGACTTACAGTTCTTTAAAGTCTTTAAATGTTCAATGTTAGCAACTAACCTAGGCCTTCAAATGTGCATACCCTTGAAATACATGCAAAACTTACATTAGCATGTGTAAATATACAAATATTTAATTGCATTTATGGGATTTTGCACACATAAATGATACACATACAGTTTTGCAGGCCTATATTAGGAATGAATGTCAAAACACTTAGCCCTTAGGCTCCATTCTAAACTGAGAATTTCAAATACACACAGCAAAATCAAGATTTATAAGAATATAATGCCATGGAAACCCCACTAGTCCATGGGTACCTAGCTTCCCTACAAGCCTTTGGAAGTCTCTCTCATAAGCTTGTTCCCAAAAACTGTCAGAGTTCATCCACTCTAAACTTCTGTGTCTACTCCGCTGCATGTTTTGTGCAGTTATCTGAGAAGCTGCATTGGTATATGGTCTCTAAGGTCATTCTTGTGACTTGGTTTTATTTTATTTGTTCGGAAATCAAAGCTAAAGCACATTCAAGAAATGAAAATGAACTAATTACTAACCACCACAAGAGGGAGCAACTGACATTTGTAAGTGCCGTGGAGAATTGAATGGATTTCAGTAGTAGCTGGGCATGGAAGTGATTGACAAAACAATTATAGAAGGAAAACCTCACCAAGTGCAGTAAAATAAGAAAATAAATACATTTTGCAATACATTGAATGTGTTAATTATTCTATTATTCTATTTCTGAGATGATGCTGACAAAGAACAAATTTTAAAACGTTATTAAAGCTAATGTTTAAAATCAAGTTTACACAAGTTTAATAAGAAAGGTACTCTACATCTGAGGTCAGGCTTGAGTTATGGAAGATTAAAAGTATCGGTTACAAGATTCACAAGATGCATACGTATTATATAACCAGCAATAGACTCAGATTGGGGTATGGGACTTTTAAAGTGTCAGTGAATAAGTGATCTCCGGTATGACACCCATGGGATGTATATAGAGTCCAAGTCAGCATTGGTGTAGCAAATAGGTTCACGGGTGGGGTGCGTCCCTTGGTTCATCAGGGAAGGAAGTGGGTTATTTCCATGACCATCATTTACTCGTCCTAGTACTGACAGTGCCCTGTGATGTGCTCCATGTAGATGTCTCTGGACCACCTGATGGTGTCGGACACTATGAGCTCTATCATGAGCCGGGCGTAGCATCGACTGACTTTGCACACATTCAGTGCCAGCTCGTTGTGGGGGGTCCCATGCACCCAGGGCTCCCACAACCAGGGCGCAAATCTGGACCTCATAGCCCTGGGCTCTCATGGTGTTGGCCAGCAAGGTTTATTTCAACACCTTTTGAGCTCAGGCCTCATGGAAGGTCAGTGACCCCTCTTCAAATGGCACCATGACATCCACTATGAGGACCTTCTTCTTTTCTGCATTGGTCATGACAATGTCGGATTGCAGTCAACTGTCCATTCCAGGGATGGTGGAGTCAATGGTGATCTTCCCCAGGGACGGTAGGATGGCTTTCCCCAGCTGGTTCTGGATGGTGTTGTGGCAGTGCTGCCAGAGTGGTTCTGGCAACCACACAGACTATGGGGCAGGGTCTTGTTGGGGTAGCCACACTTCCTGCAGCACTTGTCCTGATTTTCATGGCAGACGGCTCTGTTGAGGGGAACGCAGTTGAGCCAGGCCTGGTGGACAAACCACCAGTTGGCAAACCTGGTGAAGCTGCCCCCAAGGAGGAAGTAGTTGCTGGCATTCCACTTGCTGATTACCTCAAACATCTTGCCCTGATCCGGCTTCCACTTGAGGTTTTCGGCGTAACGGCAGTGGATGGCATCTTTCAGGGTCCTTTCCAGCAGTGTTCTGGTGGTCGGGGTGATGATAGTATGCTCCAAGGTATTTAGGCGCAGCAGAAGAGCTCCCAGAGCTCCTCGCACCACTTCCAGTGGCAGCCGATTCTCTTTTCTAGACATATCAATGCATTGCGAGCGCGGGACCAGAGAGAGGACAGGTTTCCCCTCTCTCTCCCAGACTCAGCCTCCAGGAAGCCACTGAGGTAAGTGGCAACATCCTGCTCGGAGGGGGCCCTGGAAATACATTTCCTGACTTCATCCATGATGCTCTACACTGTCAGGTCTGGGCACATAAGGAGGCGGAAAGCGTAGGTGATCACCGCCATGTTGCACAAGTTGCTTTAAAAAAAGCCAAACCACTTTCAAGCCATTTTGAGCAAGACCTACTTGTTACTAATTCAAAAAAAAAAAAAAGTTACAAGCAATAAGCACTCTCCAAGGAAGCACTCTGCTATTAAATTAATTCTACAACTTTGTATTGGTCTCCACTGATATCCTTAGAAACAAAGTGAATCTGAAGATGGTAGAGCATTTTCTGATTTCTTATAACAATGTAAATCTGCAATAACTTCACTGGCTTCAATAGTTACTCCGAATTAACAATGGTGCAATTTAACTCCAAAACTGGCCTACTTCGTTTGTGAATATTTTGTAGCTGTCTGACGGTGCAGAGTTGTTTATTATTTGTATGAAGGAACTGCCTAGGAGCCCCAGTCATGGACCAGGACCCCATTGTGCTACGTACTGAACAAACACAGAACAAAAAGATGATCCCTGCCCTAAGAAGCTTGACGAATGATCAGACAATAAAATTGGCCAGATGTTCTGCATATCAAGCTGTGACAGGCAACTGCCTTCAAATGTCATACTGAGTTCTGAGTAGATTTTCCTCTATCATCTTCCCTTTCCTCTTTCTCTGGCAGAGAGATCCTTAAAGATCTCTCACTAGAAGGGATAGATTTTCCATTGCCTGATATCATCAAATTAAGACTGAATGCTGTGACAGTTCTCAGGGCACTCAGGACTGTGAGTCATCTTGTTATCTCCCACTTCCAACATGTCTTGCCTGTGCATGGTTAGGTGTCAGCTCCTTTGCAGCCCCTCAGGTGCTCTCCTCTGGGCTACACCTTGCCTTGCAGGTTAACAACAGGTGCACCACAGTTCCCAAGTCCCTTTGAAGCATTCCCCTGTGATATCTAGCCTCTGACAATGACTAATCACAGAAATCCCAGATCCTCTGCCCCCAAAAGTGCCATGTGCCCCAGTTTATTAGTTTTACCTTATATCACCACTCCCGTAAAATCACAAAGCATGTGTGAACTCTTAAAAGAAAATAAAAGTTGGTTTCATTCAGGGCTTTTCTACATTACCCGCTGGATCGACAGGCAGCGATTATCCAGCAGGGGTCAATTTATCCCTGCTAATCTGCTTTAGACAAATGCAAGTTACTGGGCTGAGTACAGAGGTCATGGGAGGAAATTTAATGGCCTGTGATATATCGGAGGTCCTTTGGATTTAATGGTCCCGTCAGGTCTTAAAATAAAGTGGTATTCATAGAGTTAATCACAATAAGACCACACCTTCTGTTACTGTAAATTAACTTCCAGGCTTCCACCACACCACCTCAAAACTTATCTAGGTAGTGCTCTTGTCAGTGATGAGTAGGACAGACTGCTTGGGGAGGCCAGGATCCTGCAAAGACTTAGGCCATGTCTACACTGGCAAAGTTACAGCACCAGCAGTTACAGTGCTGCTCAGAGAGCGCAGAAGGAAAACCGTTGTTGTGTGTTCACACTGACAGCTGTCTGCGCAATAACATGTTCACACTTGCGGCACGTGCAGCGCTATGTGGAGCGATGCATTCTTGGCAGCTATCCCACAGAACACCTCTTTCTCTTTTGCTACTAAGGGCTGGTCCTCACTAGGGTGGGGGATCGACTGTAGATACGCAATTTCAGCTACGTTAATAACGTAGCTGAAATCGGCGTATCTACAGCCGACTTACCTGCCGTCCTCACAGCGATGGCGGTCGGCAGCGTGCTCCCCCGTCGACTCCAGCTTGCGCCTTTTGGCGAGCTGGAGTTACGGAATCGATGGAGGCGCCGCTGGTGATCGATTTATTGCGTCTTGACGAGATGCGATAAATCGATCGCCATAAGATCGATCTCTCCCCGTGATAGTGAAGACAAGCCCTAAGACTTGTGGGAAGGCAGACGGGGTCGTGGGGCATCCTGGGTCTGGTCCCAATGCCCCGTGATGCATTGCTTCCACATTTGGCACCATCTTTCAACAGTTTGTGTACTGCTCTTTCAGGCTGCAGGAATGGATCCCGAACTGCTGACCAGTATGCTGCTCGCTCTGACCAACATGTTACAAGTGGCAGTGGAGTTATTCCTTAAACTACAAAGGCAAGAGGAGTGCAACTTTGATCTTGCCATGAGTAACAGCTATGACACAACATTGCTTGTAGCATTCACAAAGGTATTGACCACAGTGGGATGCCGCTTTTTGGGCTCAGGAAACAAGCACTGAGTGATGGGATCACAGGACGTTTTCCTGTAATTGATCTTCCCATCTGCTGGGGGCCATTGTGTCACAAGCACAAGACCTGAAAGAAGGGAGATTGTATGTTCAGTGTTCCCCCAGGTACCTCACAGGCAACATGAAGAAGGCAGAAGCACGAGATTTGAATGCTGAGAGAAGAGGGGGTTTCAGGAGTCAGAGGGTGAGGAATAGCAGAGCGGAAAGAGGAGGACAGGAATTGGTGCGGGGTGGGGAGGGCAGAGTTGGACAGGAGTAGAGGTGTCGAGAGTTGAATAGGGGGCACAAGGAGGCTGAATTAAGGTTGCATATTAATCTGTATTTGTGCTTTTTTTAAAAAAAAGCTGCTGAATAGCATTTTACTTTGTTTTCATAACACTAAGCACATAATGAAAGATCTAGCAACACAAACTTGCAAGGGTATAAAGTTCAGGTTGCTGTGGGAAATGAGCGAATTTTGTTTCAAGTGGATGTAAAATCTCACGCTAGATCAGTGGTTCCCAAACTTTAACAACCTGTGAACCCCTTTCACTAAAATGTCAAGTCTTGTGAACCCCCTCCTAATAATGAATATTTCCAGGGATTTTCTCCTTAACCTGAGAATAAATGATAAAAGCAGTGATCTTGGAAATATAACATTTGTTTTTATGAAATGCTCATGACACACTATTTATAATTATTATTTATCATTCCAGTACTTTTATTGCGTTATGAAAACAGCTACACTCTTCCCAGATCTCACTTTCCTAGGTTGTATCACTTTGAATAAACCTGTTATAAGCCAAGGCTCCTACGTTTCATCAAGAAGTATCAAATGTGAAATAGCAGGAAGGGATTTAAGAAGCCAACTCAAAGAGTTCCTCCTATGCAAGCGTTCAGGTCTTGAGCAGTCCAGGCAAACGATGCACATTACAACGAAGCTTAAACTTGTACTTCATGATCATTTTAAAAACAATACTAAATGCCTGTTTAATTTTAAAAACAGTAAAATATATCCACCTCCCTCTCCAGTTCTTCTTAGGAGTCTTGAAGTTTAAATCTCCTCAGTGTGATAGAGATCCTTGCTTTGATCTGCTTAGCTCTTGGAAATCCAGAGGCTCTGGGCTGCTGCCCCGTGCTGTCCTGAGTTCCTAGGGATAGCTCTGTTCGCCATTAGGGGATTTTTTCCTGAGAACCCCCTGTAACATTTCACGGACCCCAGGGGTTTGCAAATCCCAGTTTGGGAACCACTGCCCTAAATGTATAGTAATGCATTTTACATGTGGTAAAATTGCTTCCTATATTGAAGTTTCTTAGGCATTTAGTACTCTGTATTAGGACAATATAATGCGTGCAACCAATATATGTGTGCATTTCCAATTGAAGTAAAAGCATATTTGATCTGATTCTGCAGCCAACGTATTCTGAGGGTCTGAATGGGATCCAGCATTAGTGTCCAAATTAAAGCTGTCCAAGGTCAGTTTTAACTCATGTATTTCTTTTCTCCAGGATGTGTTTTTGGGGGAGACTATATACCCCTGATTTGGAGCAAAGGGAAGGGCAAGTCTCAGCCTCTTTGAGGGACACGCTGGTCAAACTGAAAGCACTAGAGTTCTGACATGTAAGACTTCATGGACTTTAGATGTTTGATTTGTGTAATTTAAATGAAAGAGCCCTATCAATGCAGCTCTAATTTAAATTATACAAGAATCAAGGATACAGGATATGTGACTGCTGACGGAATAAGGTAGAGTGTTAAGTGCTCATCAGATATACCACTGTCCTGGAAACAAAAATAAGTGGTTATTTTAAGTAACCATAAGCAATACTCATGTGCAAGCCAAAGGAGATTGGATATTAAGAGATAAAGATTAGACGACAGCAATATGCCTTGCATTATATAATGTAATCCAGCATATCGGATATAACTAGACGTGACACAAATGAATAGCAACAGGTCTAGAAATGTTAATGTGCTGAAGGTTTCTGAAACTAAAGTGTAACTTCATAAATAACTCAATCACTTTGTTTAAAAAAAAAAGTTATCTTTTATAAAAATGGAGATCCTGTTGGGTATGCTAAAAACATAATATGCGGAAAGTAAATAGAAATGTTCAGCAAGGTAAAATGGACACCTTACTTTTGTAAAAATTGCAGGATTTAAACTCTTGAGTAGCAAATACAAAAATTCTGGTCATTTCCAGGTGCTGGCTATGCTTAAAGTGAGGGGCATTTTGAATGGGTATATCTTTCTTAGTACAATATTGTATGCTTTTAGATACTCAGAGAATGACTGTGAAATAGGAATAGCTCCCCTACCTGAATAACTTTGTTCATGAAGTACCAATTTCATACAAACAAAAGGTAGACTTTGAGCAAAACTCTGCATTTTAACTACACCCGTGTAATGCTGGAGTAAATCCATTAAAAGCAATGGTGTTTCTCTGGATTTACACCAGTGTAATTGAAAACAGTTTGGCCCTTTACACTTTTTTTTCCACTTGGAAAAACAAGTTTATATCAATTGTTTCCTTTATTTAAAAAAAAAATTAAAAAAATTAAAAAGGAAACAATACCAAATTAAACAGCTAGCATCCTCACACTCAACCATCTTACAGAATTACCAGATTCATAAATAACTTGCATGATTTGCAGTAAAGGTGTTTCACTGAGATATGGAACTGCTTCCATACGAAGAGATTAAAAATATTGGGACTGTTCACTTCAGAGAAAGATGACTAAGGATGGATTTGATGGTTTATAAAGTCATGGTGTGGAGAAAGTGAATAAGAAAATGTTATAAACCTCTTCACTTAATACAAGAACCAGGAGTTACCAAATTAAATTAATAGGCAGCCAGTTTAAAACAAACATAAAGAAGTACTTACACACACAATGCACAGTCAACTTGTGGAACTCATTGGCAAGGGATGTTGTGAAAACCAGAAGCATTACTGAGTTCAAAACAGAATTAGTTAAGCTCATGGAAGAGAGCTCCATCAATGGTCATTAGTCAAGATGGTCAGGGATGCAGCTCCATGTTCTGGGTCTGCCAGAAGCTGGGACTGGACAACAGGGGATGGATCATTCGATAATTGCCTCTGAAGTAGCTGGCACTGGCCTGTCAGAAGACAGGATATTGGGCAAGATGGACCATTGATCTGGTCTACAATGGCTGTTTTTATGTACAATAAGTGCTCAGCCTCTACATCTGACTGATCTTGACTGTATTTGCATTATTTTCTCTGGCATCCTATCATCTGTTTATCTTTTATAGTTTCTGCACTGTACTCTTTCTTACTGCAGCCAATTCTGCATGCTGCCCTTCACTCACTCCTTCATTTTAAGTCTCAGTTAAAAAATCTTTGGAAAGCTGCAGGAATAGACAATATTACAGCTGAACTGCCAAAAGCCTATGGAACAAATGCTATCAGAGCAGTAGGAAAAACATATCAGGTATGGGAGCAAGAGGAGGTACCAGATGACTGGCTAAAGACAATAGCTATACCAGTCCTGAAGAAAAGCGATCCTGCTGAGCCAAATAAGTAGAGACTAGAACAGGGTTAAAAAAAGAACTAGATAAGTTCACAGAGGATAGGTCCATCAATGGCTATTAGCCAGGATGGACAGGGATGTTGTCTCTAGCCTCTGTTTGCCAGAGGGAATGGGCGAAAGGGGATGGATCACTTGATCATTATCTGTTCTGTTCATTCTTTCTGGGGCACCTGGCATTGGCCACTCTTGGGAGACAGGATACTGGCTCGATGGACCTTTGGTCTGACCCAAAGGACCGGCGCAAGGTATTTTGCCGCCCTAGGTGCAAGACAGTGTGCCGACTGCTGAAGAGCACTGTTCTACTGTCCGCCAAATTGCTGCCAACAGCAAGTCGGCTTGTTGAGCTGCCTCCGAATTGTCGGTGGCACTTCAGCAGCAGCTCAACACGCTGCACTTATTTCGTTGGAAATTCGGCGGACAACCCATTCAGCTACCACCGAATTGCTGCCGGGGGGGGAGCCAAAAAGCCACCCTCCAAATTCTGTTGCCCTAGGCAACCGCCTAGGTCGCCTAATGGGTAGTGCCAGCCCTGCTAACCCACTATGGCCATTCTTATGTTCTTAGGTATAAGCTTATTATTACTTTCACCATGATTTTTCCAGTATTAATTGTCAACAGATTAAGTCCAGTAATAGGCAGGAAGTAATTGCTGATTTATACATGTAAAGTTCAATAGCTTTGGTTTGTAGGACTTTCTTTTTGTCCATTTCTTGTTGCACTTTTGTGATTGTGACCCTTCCCCTTGTGCTGACTCCAGTTTACCTCCTCCTCACAAAAACTGTTGTTTGTTATTACTTTAGACTATTTACATGTGAAATGCTAAATCATGAAATCGAGGTTGCAGGAAATGATGATGTAAATGCTAATCTCACATTATGTCAAACATTTAGTTATTGTATTCCATTGTGTCACTTTGGCCTTTTCCTAGTCAAGGACTCCTCTCTACAGGAGCTGTAACAGAAGCGCTTCTGAAAGACAAAGAAGGGCTCTTCCCTTTCACTTGAACAAGTTCAAAAAAAGGTAAAGATTGAAAGAATGAAATACAGGGAGCCTTCCAAATCTTACTTGTCTGCAGACGTAAGGAATAATTCAAATTTTTGTAAGACTCTTTCTCATTAAGAATTTTGTTGTTGAAAGATTTAAAATCTGTATTTCAAAACGTACTGAATTAGTCACAGCCCTAATGCAAGCGGGAGTGGAGAAAAGAAAAATGAGAAAATAGTTGCTGGGAGCTGCTCTGCACCTCTTCCACTCCTCTAAAAAGAGGCTGCTAGTCCTACTCCTAGGAAAGCTCCAAGGCTTCTCTTCCTCCTCACACACTCCAATTTATTCCTGCTCTTCCTGATCTCTCCCCCCCCCACCAACGTCCAGGGCTGCCCCCCCCCCCCCCACTCACTTTTAATTGCCAATAAAAAATCATTAGAACTTATCCCTAAACCTATTAACGCCCCCTCCCCCTCACTAACTAACCCCTAGGAAGGCCTCCAAACCGCTGCAGGACCGCCTCAGCCCATCCCGCAAACACTTGGAGCGCCCCACCTACCTCGGCCACGCTGGGCGCTGCGGCGGCTCCGGATACCCGAGCCGCCCCGGGGGTTGCTACCTACCCTAGTGCCCCCCACACCCCCCGCCGCCCCCCCAGTCCCCTACAGCCCCTTCCATGCCCCCCCCCCCCGCAGACAGCGGGGCTGGGTGGGTAACACTTCGGCCGCCGCCATGTTCGGTCGGGAGGCTGAACTCGCGCTCCGCTGCGGGGGGGCGGCCCCCGCCGCCCGGCTCCTCCCCGCGGCCTCCAAGTCGGGCGGCCGGGAGGGGAAGGTTCCCCGGGCGCACGGGGCGGCCGTAGCGCCAGGGAAGGCGGGGGAGGCCGGCCAGGCGGGGGCGCTTCCTCCTCGCCGCGAGTCTCCGCACGCAGAGAGCGTCCGGATCCCTCCTCCTCCTCCTCCTCCCCCCCGCCGTCGCTGCCCGGCCCGGCGGCCCCGGGAGGAGCAGGGGGCTCGATTCCTTCCCCGCCGGAGCGGCTGAGGAGCAGGTGAGGAACCGGCCGCGCCTTCACCCCGCCGGAGAGGCGGCGGCGGCGGCTCGCTGAGAGCGATAGGCCCCAACTCCGGAGCCCCCAGTCAGCGCGGCCGCCTCCCCCCCGTCCTGGGCGAGCCCCTTTCCCCCGCCGGCTCGGTGTCCGGGACAGGACGCTGGGCGGCGTCCCGCCCCCTTCCACTGCTCCCCCTCCCCCCCGATTGACAGAAAGTTCCCGGTAACTTTTCCCTGCCCCCCGGGAGCAGAGCCCGTGTGTCTGGCCGGGCTGGGGGTGGCTGCACCCCAGGGGACCGTCTCTGAGGCGTGGGGGGCAGGAGGGTCCCTCTGGCGGCTCCCCTCTGCCCTTCAGTCCCGCTCCGCGCAAGGGCGGCAGGGGCTGCTGTCTGCTGGCCGCTTGAAGCCTGGTAACAACTGCTCCGGGGAGAGGGGTCTCTGCCTTGCTTTGATTGAAAACCACAACGTGCCTCATTGTTGTGCGAGGGGGCGAAAGAGCAAAACGAGTTTATTGGAGGCTCCACTTCTCATTTTCACTTGCCACCCCTTTCAGTGGCCTCGGCATTTCGGCTCCCAGCATGCGCCTTGGTGGGGTATGGTCAAGGTTTTCCCCCTTTCCCCTTGGAGTTACTGTAGCATATGTTTTACACTGGTATTGAGGGGAAAGCGTTTGTTTCTCGACTTCAATTTTGACCACCTTTTCTCATAAGGAGCCATATCCAGTATAGTATGGCCCAAGGTTGAATTGATTCTTTTATTAGTTAAGTGTAAACCCCCTATACTCCTCCTCTCAAAAAAAAAAAACAAAAAAAAAACACAACCAAAAACCTATGTTAAAGAAGCACTGTCTTGAGAATGTAAACTAGCAAAGTCGGGAAATTGGAAGTTGATTTCCAGATCAACTAGCCTGGCCCCACTGTCTAATTATTGTGTAGTATTGTATAGTCTGTTCATTGTTAGGCCTTATTACATGTGTGTGTCTAGCTAAGGAAACAGTTTATAATGTAGACAGTATTATCAGGGAATGAAGTTGCTTGCTTTTTTTACATGCTGACAGGTTCATAAAATTAAATGGAATTTTATGTCATTTCTTGCACAATTAACCTTTTGGCCATAAATCCAATTTGTGAAACTTCACTGTAAACCATATTTTTTTCTCTTAGAAGTTATAAGAGAAGCAGACATTTATAATGAATTTGCTTTCAGATACAGTGTTACTGTCACTTCCAAAGTTCAGTAATACAGTTTTAACACAGCTAACTATTTCTGCTGACTTAATAAACTGCAGAATTGACTCCTTTACTGAACAGTAGAACTTTGGGCCTGAGCCTTACTCTTAAACATGTACATAACTTTATTTACAAATGGTTCCATTGAGTTCATGTGCATAAAGCTAAACATATACAAAGGTTCTGTAAAATCAGGTGCTTGATATGTAGTCGCAGGATAAAGTAGTGTTTGTGACCTAAATGAAGCTTACACATCAGACGGGCTGAATCAAGTTTCAAAGAAAAAAAGAGTACTGTTCGTTCATGCAATTAAATTTACAAGAATAAAACTTTAGTGTAAAACACTGACAGTGATTGTTCAGGTCTTTTGCTTGTTTTTCATAAATCTTTCATTACTTTGGACCCAAATCCTGAATGTTTGAGGTTGATCAATATCAATGGGAGCATGATTGGGCCCTAAATATATATAATTTGTATTTTATATTATAAAGTGGATTTTTTTTTGTCCTCAGTCCATCTATACCTGCAAATAAACTGGTATTTTGGCTGTTTAGAAAAAAAATAACTAAATCTAAAAATACATTTAAACTGCCCAACTTTCTTAAGGAGACAGGGTGGATGGGGTTATATCTTTTATTGGACCAACTTCTGTTGGTGAGGAGGACAAGCTTTTGAGCTTACACAGAGGTTTTCTTCAGCTCTGGGAAGCTAAGCAGGTGTGGATGCAGGATTGTTTGTGGGTTACAGATTACAAAAGCCATAAATGTAGTTGGTCTATTCAGTCCATGACTTTTAGTGCCTAACAAAGTTATGAATTTAAGCTTCCAGGCTCATCTTTTGAAAGTGTTGTGCAGGTTTCCTTTGAGGATGAGGACTTACAAGTCAGATATAGAATGATTACTTTCTTAGGTATAGTTGATAGCCTTTAGGGAAAAATATTGCAGTTGATGTGTTGTAGAGTATCAGGAAACAGTGAAGTTGGCATGTAACTACAGACTTTAAATCTGACATATATTATACCGAAGTAACATAGAACAGCAGAATGTATTCTTCGAAAACATCAAGGTTTTTTTTAACCGATGTTCATATAACATAACAAATAAGAACTTTCTGCTCTAGAAAGCAATTTTTTTATTAGATGGATGTCTTTACCTTGTTTTTATATGCAGTATACTTCCAGCAACTCCAAGAGAATACATCAGAACCGTGTTCACAGTTTCACTGTGGTAACTGTGTTGTCATGACAAGCTGGTAAATACCTTTTTTGCGACAATTGTTAATTTATATAACCAAAGCTTGCTTTATGAATTAAGTGGTAATGTGACTATATTGTATATTTTCTTTTGTAATAACTGCTTATGGACAAAAGAAATATACAAACAACATGTTTTCAGTAGACTAGTCAGATGTTCATGCCACTAGTGGGGAAAGTATGCTATTTCATCCTTATTCACACAGTTTGTTGGACTGACTACTGTACACTACTTCCATAATCTGAACTCAGTTTGAACAAGCCATTTAATGGTAAGAATTTAAAAATTAATGTCAATGCCAAAACAAACACTGTATCACAAGAATACTAGATTATTCTGCTGGATTTGACTAAACCAACTCTGTCAAATAGCATGCTCCGCTCCCACCCACCCCCGTTCCCACACACCCCCACATCCTCCCCAGCCCAAACAAACATTTGAGAGATTCTAGAAGAAAATGCTCTGAGAACTGTTCTTGTGAAAGATGTTAATACACAGAGCAGATTCAGCACAGACAGTGGAAATGCAGTTTCCTATACCATCTTACTAGTGCGATTTAATCCTTCTGGAGTCACCATCTCTGAGTTAGAAGGTAGGCTGCTATTCATGTTCACTTAAATCTCTGGCCTCTGAGAATGCCAACAAGGGTGCTATTTATGATGGTGGCTTTTGTGTTGTGGCAATCACCAATTCTCAGTTGTGGTATGGCAACCTTGTTCTATGGCTTCTATGCTAGGAAAGATTCAAAGCAGTAACTGAGATCTCAAAGACCACATATTGCATTATTAGTTGTTGCCTTCTGTGAAAACAAATCTGGAAAAGTGCCCAGGTGTATTTTATGGCAATGATGCTGTTGTCTTATTCTTGGCCAAGTATTTAGATTTTAGTTTTGAAGGGCTAAATCTTGGTTCTGTTGAAGTAAAGGACTCTGCTAGGTGCTCATCTAGCAAGCAAACATACGTTTTTACCTAAACTCATTAGTAGTCTGAAGTCAGTGAGATAACTATGATGGATAAAGTTAAGCATGTGCACAGCTCTTTGCAAGATCAGGGACTAAGATGTTAGTAACAGAAATAAATTTGTTTATAAATGGGTTTTATGTCAATATTCTTTCTGGTTTAAAATATTGCTTTCAAGATATAAAAATATTCCCATTACAAAACTGTAAGTGTGTGTATTAAACAGATAAAAGCATAATTTAACTTGACATTTTGAGAGAAACTAAGAACTTTGGAGCAATAGCAAATAACAAGCTTTTCCTTCCCCACCCATTACTTCAGGCAAAAGTTGAGTAAATGGATTGGCCTTACCACATGCCCTGGAGATCAACAGACTTAGTTTTCAGTGTATAGCTGTGCCTCCTTAGGGGTGTAAAAAAATCCACATCCTCGAGAGACGTGACTATGACGACTTAACCCCGGGTGTAGACAAGAATTCTTCCATTGACCTAGCTACTGCCTTTCGGGGAGGTGGATTAACTCCAGTGACAAGAATACCACTCCATTGCTGTAGTGGTCTGTCAACCAACAGAAGTTAATTCTAAAGTCAAGGACCTTTCTCTGAGCTCTGATCTCCTAATGTACCACAGTGGAGATAGTCAGTGACAGTGCTTTGGTTAATTTCAGCTGTGGGGACTGAGAATGGGGATTTGTTTTGATTTGTTTTTCTTGTCAAGAGTAGTAATATGTTGTGTTACAGGATATGGTTAGAGAGTGCAGAGGAAGTAATGACCACTAAAACCTCAGACTGATATTTGTTTTTCAATTTCTCGAATACTCCAGGAGGCTTCACAGGAAATTAGATAATTTTTTTCCAGTGCGGCTTTTTCTGTTTGTATTTGGGGGTGGAGACAGCTAACTGGGTTTCTTGTGCTCTTGAATGTGTTTCAGATATGTGTGCTACACATGTTAGGTATTCACACCATGTCTATGCTACCATTTATGTCGCTCAGCAGTGTGAAAAAACACACCCAAGAGTGACAAGTTTTGCTGACATAAGTGGTAGTGTGCCCAGTACTGTGTTGGTGAGAGAGTTTCTCCTTCTGACATAGCTGTCGTCACTCATTGAGATAGTTTTATTGTGTTGACAGGAGAGCTCTCATTGGCACAGAGCAGCTATACGAGCAATCTTACAGCAGCGCAGCTGCATTGGTACAACTGTGCCGCTGTGAGCTCACAAGTGTAGACATGGCCTCAAAAATGTTTCATACAACAGCAAACTGTTGACCAACCCAGCTATGTAAACTTTAAATACTGACACTGCTGCTGCATTTAAAGTGATTGCTCACGCAAATGATTGGTACTTCAGGGCAAAATCTCCTGTGGATAAATCTGCATGCCCACTGAATACTAAGTGTTCTTTACACCAGATATTAGAGAAGGATGGAAAAGAATAAAGAACACTTTAATTGCATTTACTTACCAGGCCTGATCCTACAAACTAACATGTAAATAACCTTACATGAAAACCCTCATTGACAATGTGGTTTTTCACATGAGCAAAATTACTTGTATGTAAATCTTTGCAGATCAGACCCAAGCTCACTTCTGAGAGAACTTGTAGGAGATTTCCTTCTTAGCAGTCTGATATTTAGGGCTTGTTAATATTACTATAGAAACAACCATACTGGAAGAGACCTAGGTCCTCTATTGTTACTTTCTCTTCTATGCACGTGTTTCAAGTACTTCCCAATTTCATAACACAGATGGGGCCATAACTATGTTTTAATCATATCATGAACTTCACAGTACAAATATAGTCAAGGTCTCACCTGCACTACAATATATGTCTGGCTTTTTTGAAAAAAAACAGGAATGGGAGGGTGGGGGTAGGTGGGCGAAGCAGTCATGATGAAGCCTTTGGTTGCTTCTGTTAACCCAGGCTTATGAAGTGCTTAGCTTTGGGAGGGGAAAAAATACAGTTCTTGGGCTAACTGCTAAAACTTTTAAAACCCTGTTTAATATATTCACAGATTTAATTGTAAGAACAAGCAAGTGTTTGTTGATGGGTGGTATTTAAAGAGTAATTAAATAGCAATATTAAACCTTTATCTACCACAATCATCAGAACTTCTTTGATCCGCAATCAGAAATAGAAGTTCTACTAAAGAAAACCAATTAATAACTTTTTAAAATAAGTTTGTTTTCAGTATGCTTGATAATGACAGTGAAACAGAATTGTTAGAATTTGACTTAAATACACAAGAAAAGGGATTCGGAATTACACGCTTTCACCACCTCTGAAAGAAAAATCTCAAAAGCTCATACCAACCTTGCCTCGACTCGACGAATGCATGCAACGTATCTACATGACATAGCAGTAATAGAAATACTAATATGTTATCTCAGGGCTTGGTTACACTGGCACTTTATACCGCAATAAAGCCTCCCAGAGCGCTCTACCTTACTACCCGTCCACACTAGCAGAGCACATACAGCGCTATTAGTTCGCAGCTGTAGCGGTCCTGGTACTGCTCCTGCTTGCCAGAGGATTAACAGATGTTGCATATTGGGTGATACACTGCAGCTCCGGTGTAAACGGGGAGTAACAATACTGCATTTTGAGTGATCTCTGGAAATGCCCCCTAATCTCCTTAAGCCAATTGACCTCTCTTCCCTTTGTTTTGAACTCCGCTGGAGGAATGTGAAAGTACTTTTTCAGAGCTTATTTGCAACTGGGCAAATCAACAAAGCAAACGTTCACCGAGTGAGTGAGTGAGAAGCAGAAGATTGAGGATCTGCATTTACAAGATAGCGTGCTGACACACTCTCAGCACTCCAAAAATCCGCTCGCTTTCTCCCTCCACATACACATAACACGCTCCACCTCAGACCCCTCATTTGAAAAGCACATTACAGCCAGCTGAATGCTGGGATAGCTGCCCTTAATGCACCATTCCCAGTGCCGCTGCAAGAGCTGCAAACGTGGCCACACCAGTGCAGTTGCGGCTGTCAGTGTGGACACACTGGAGCGCTTTCCCTGGAGCTGTAGACGAAGGTGGGTATAACTGAAAGCGCTATAAAACTGCAAGTATAACCAAGCCCACAGTGTAGAAAAAGGAGCATTTCCTTTACATTTCATTGATTCCTTAATGGAATGTACTTTAACACAATCTAGAACTGTCAGTTGAACCAGTGTTTCTCCTGGTAGTCTAATGACATAGTCCTCTCTTCAATCTGTGCATGTACAATGTAAATATACGTATTTGAGGTCTGCCATTGCTAGGCCCAGATTACAGAATTTTGGGCCCCTGCACACTATGGAAATTGGGGAGGGGATTCACCTTGCTTAATGCCTACCCCTGCCCTATATATTCCCCACACCACACAGCTCCCAGAATGCCCCTTCCCCCACTCAATACACAACCTGCAAATGCCCTTCCCAACCCTGTATATACCCCAACAACCCTCCACCAGCCCTCACTTATTCTGACAAATCCCAGCAGCCCTGACATACATCCAACTCACTGCAGCCCTACTGGCCCCACTCCTGACACCTCAGTCCCACTGGCTGCAGTCCCCAACATCCCAGCCCCTAACCTCATCATCCCTCAACACTCTCCACTTATCCCATATCCCCTCCTCAACCCCTCATCCACCACACCCCCAGACTCAACACTCCACTCCCATCTGAAGCTAAGGTGGCTCCTCCTGATTCTGGCTGCCCAGCTCTGTTTGCTCCCTTTGCCTGTCCTGCACTCCCATGATCCAACACTACAAAGGTTTGGTCCAGTAGCCCCTCCATTCAGACCTGTAAGGGCACCTGTTTTCAGTTGTCCAGCTTCTATCCCTTCAGTTGCAGTGTATACAATTTATTCATCTCAGAATACAGTGGAGCCCCGGTATAAACCGAATCCAGATATAGCGCGATTATACCGTGGCTCCCAAATCCTTGTTCTCTGTCCCCGGCAGACGCGGGGGCCGCGGCTTCTCTCTCCTGCTGTGCAGCGAGGAGAGAAGCTGCAGCCTCCTCTACGAGGGACAGAGAACTCGGGACCACAGGCACAGGGCCGTGGCTTCTCTCCCCGCTGCCCAGCAGGGGAGAGAAGCTGCAGCCCCACGCCTGCGGAGACAGAGAACTCCGGGGCTGCAGACTGCAGCCCCAGAGTTCTCTCTGGAAGCCTCGGCCCCTGCGCCTGCCGGGGGCAGGGGACACTGGCGCTTGCAGGCACGGGGCTGCGGCTGTCCTAGCAGCTGCTGCCCCGTGCCTGCCAGTAGGCAGGGGGCTACAGGCACTGGCATCCCTGTCCCTGGCGGTGCAGCGGCCGCGGCTTCCAGAGAAGCCGCTGCTGGAACCTGCTGCCTCGTGCCTGCCGGGACAGGGGACTCTGGGGCTGCAGGCACCAGTATCCCCTGCCCCCGGCAGGCACAGGGGCCGTGGCTGCCCTGGAAGGCGCTGCCCCCGCACCTGATGGGGGAGAGGGGTGCTGCAGGCGCCAATGTCTCCTGTCCCCAGCAGGCATGGGGCCGCAGCTTCTCTCCCCTGCTGGGAAGTGGGGAGATAAGCCGCAGCCCCGGCCTGCCGAGGAGTCAGACTCTGCTATAACGTGACCCCGCATTTAGCGTGATGGGTTTTCTTGGATTCCATTTGTTGCGTTATAGCGGGGTTCCACTGTACGTGTATGCAGTATCAAACTGGTAGTGTACCAGTTACCTTGAGTGTAAGGCTCAAGTCTGGTCTCTAATATCCAAAAAGACCTACAAGTTTGAAAGACCAACTGGTTGAAATTGCAGATTACATGCTTCTTTCCATCAGTATTTTCTATGGAAATGATAAAGTCTTTGTTTTCAAACTGTTTTCCTAAAGTGTTATGGGATTGTATTTCAGGTCAATAGGCAAAATAAAAATGAAAAAAGATGAAAAATCTAAAAATGCAGATACATCAAGTGAGATGATGACTTAGCTACAGTGATGTTCATTTAACGTTCCAAGAATATCATTGCATTTTTAATTTTTTTTTTTTAAAATCAGCATAATATAAAAATTGCAGAGTTTGAAGTTCCCTGTTATTTTTAATTGAAAAAGAACCTATCTGAATAATTGTGTATTATCAGTTTTAAAGAAATCAATTTTCATATGTAAACTCTGGGAAGTATTTAATTACTATAAACATATGGAAACCTAAGTAGTATTGTTTAATTATAGTTCTGGCTGAACCTACAATTTATCCATGGACCCCAAGACAGGTGATAAAATAGTTTATGAAAACAATCAGTCTTTTCTGGGTAGGTCTGACTTGTGTAAAGAAAGTGTGTAAAGTAGTAGTATACTGTAGCTGTTAAATTTAGGTATCTTTCTTTTAAACCCCTGAGAAGTCTGAGCTGCTGTAGGACTTCTAAATGCTATTTTGATTTGGTGTGTGCAGGGTGAAATGGTGGCTAATCGAACACATAGTTGGTACAATGAAGTTAGACTATACAATTCTATTGTATTTTCTGCTACTATTTTCTGAAATATGTACAATATTTCCTCTTTTTAGACTGACTCCTCTCATTTTTATATAGTATGGGCAGTATCCCCACAAGTGGATGCTTTAATTTTTTGAGCCATTTTGAGGCTAGAACTAACGTGACAGTTTAACTCAGAAGTTGTTTTTATGATGCTCAACTTGCAAGATTTGAAAATATCATTGATTTCAGCCTGTAGTCCTTTTAATCTGAAAAGATAGAGCAGACAAATTTAATGGTAAATCCTTCACCATTTAAATCTTTCTAATGTGGTGAACTGTTTTTAAAGTCCTTGATCTGACTCTGGCTTCTGATTTACAAGTCACATGATTTTAGCTAAAAATCAAAATAACACTTTCCACCCCTTAAATTGCTCATTACAGCAATTTAATTATATAATTTTGTTAGATAATTAGGTAAAGAAAAATGTCAGCATTTAATGTGATTTGCTGAGATTTTAACCTCCTTATTTTAGGGCTTGATCCTGTTGACATGGAAGTCTGTTGAAAAGCTCCTCTTCAGGGAGAGCTGGATTAGGCTTTACACAATAGGTCCAGATTCTCTGATGGAATAAGTGGAGGCAGCTCTATTGACGTCAACTTCACTGAGGTATACAGTAGACTCTCGATTATCCAGGATGATAGGGAAGAAAGTAATCCTGGTTAATAAAATCCCGGATAATCACCATCCATAGGAAATATGGGGTGGGGGGTTGGTTCACCAGCCATCCTGTGCCGGAGGGGTGTTGGTTTACTGACTGCCCTGTGCCCTGGTGAGGAGTTTTTTGTGTGTGTGCTTGCGGCGGCAACAAAGCCAGAGCCGACCCTGTGAGTTACGTATACTTTTTTTGACATCCTGGTTAATCGACATCCTGGTTAACCCAGTCCTGGATAATTGAGTCTACTGTAAAATGAAGTTTTTTCTGCTTATCCTAGCAGTGAAATTGGCCCTATTTTCTAAAACCTAGTCTACAGTTCATAGCTATGTCACTAGGAGGTCTGAAAAAAGCGCACACCCTAGCAACAGAGCAAATTTTTTGTCAGCATAGCTATAGACATAGCCTGAGCCAGCAGGAGCACTCTTCTGTGCTATGTCACCTTCAGAGTGTATGCTGGCATAGCCCCCTAAGCTATATGTACACTAGAACCACTACAGCAGCACAACTGCAGCTGTGGTGTTGTAGCGTAGATGCTACATGGGATGGAAAAGGTGGTTCTGTCACACTAGTAAATCCTCCTCACCGAGAGATGGTAGCTAGGTCGATCAAAGAGTTCTTCCATTGATGTAACACTGTCTGCACTGGGGCTTAAGTCAGCTTAGCTATCTCTTTCAGGGAGTGAATTTTTCACACCCCTGAGCGACATAGCTGTGTTGACCTAACTTTCTAGTGTTGTCTATGGTAGGGGCTGGTCACAGCCAATGTGGATGAAGTTGTTTTCCTGTCAATGTAAGAGCAGCACCTTCACAAACATTAGCTGCATTGACAGAAGCACATTTCTGTCAATATAACTGAATTTACACTGGTGGTTTTGTCAGAGTAGTTACCCTGACCAGCATAGCTATGTTGATGTAACTTTCAAGTGTAGGCTAACCCTAGTGTCATTTGGGAGATAGCATTCCTACACCAGCAGAACTCCTCCTCCTGTCTCTGTTTGCTGCAACTACATTAGGGGACTATGCTGACATGACTATTCCAATTTATTTTAACAAACAGTATTCTGTAGGGAGTTGCACCGGATAGTTCATGCTATATAATCATAGTGGTTCTTGCTCCAAGTATTTCATTAGTGGAGAACTCTATATAATCTTCCCAGGTGTGAAGGAAAGTGAAGTATGTTTAAAGAAAACAAAATAAAGTAGAAAAACTGTACCAAATTTCTGCCTTCCTCTGTTCCAGTGTTCATCCAGAATAACACCTTCAGGGGGTGCAGACATGTTATGGCTGCTTATGTAGTTACTAAATTTTATACAGTGATATCCAAATTGTAAATATAAAGGATATCGAAAGCCAAGTATCCAAAAGTGTTAATTTGCATAAAGTGCCTATATTTGCAGTAGTGTCTTATTAGTTTGTCTTATTGTATTTATGCATGTTGAAATACCTTTTTTTTTTAAAATGATTCTATCTATTGGAAGCATTCATTTAATAAAAGATAACTCTGATTTCTTTCAGTAAGCACTATATGATTTTACTTGTGGAGGAGAAAAGGATGATTGTATTTATTTGAAATTTTGAATTTTAAAAAATACTTAGAGCTAAATTCGAGTGCCTTTTTATCAAAATTTTATGGGCATAATGAAATATAAGAATGAAGATCCACAAAATTCTCAGTCAAGCATCTGTAGTTTTGCAGAACTCCCACAAACCATACTCCAGCATGTGTTTAATGCTGATGTTGTAGCTTGTGCTGAGTTAAAAGTCAAAGCAGGAGTTTTTAAATTTGAGCTACTAAATTTACAAACAAGACACAAAAGTAACTTTTGCACTGAATCTCAACTTCTCCGCAGAAACATTCTGTACTTGTATCATCTTCAACTAGCTTAATCTATTGAGAGATCCACTGTGATTTTTTTTTTAGAAACTCTTGCTGCAATTTCTTTGTGACTAAAGAACATTGTCAATCAGCCCAATCCTCTCCATGCCAACCAACTGTCCCCCTTAATGCAGCAATTCAACTCAATGAATAAAGTTCCTACTTAAAGGGTACAATTGGCTACCAGAGAGAGTGCCAAGTTGATTTAACTTTGCACAAGTGTGAAAGAGTTTTTAGATGGACACTGTCTACCAAAGTTGGCCCAAAATTTCAGTTGCCTGAAAACTGTAATAATCTGATTGGGATTATGTCCAAATATATGTGTGTAATATGTTATAATCCACTAACTATTCCAATGCAGTGAGGGTTAAAGTCAAAGAAACTAGCTTTAACAATGCTCTTTGGTCAAGCAGAGCTGCAGTGTTCTGATCAAACGTGTGATGTGACTTAAAATGGACATTTTGGGGAAGTGTACCACTAAATTGGTGGAGAGAATAGAGGATTCATGTTGTAATCTGCTCTTCCATTATTGTTTAGCAACACAATGTGTGCTTGAAACGCTATCAGATGTGTGGTACAGTATAAAAGCAGAACTGTTGTCTACATGACTAATTTTCATGTGTACTTTAACAGATAAGTGTTAAAAACTGAAATATTATTTAACCAAACTACTGTTTTAGAAATACCTGTGATTGTTGGGAAAACTTAAATTAATTTAAGAAGTTGATCTTGGCAAAATGCAGCCCTATTAATGCACTTCACCTAAACATCACTATCTTATTCCTCTTGCGTTCCCAAACCCCTTTGATAAATTGTGTATGGAGAAGGTAGAAGTTTCTGGCTGCTTTCCTACTCTATGGCTGGCTGCAAGGTAGAAAGAAAATGCAGCACTGAATCCCGGTGCAGTGCTTCTTCCTCTTCTTCAAGTGGTGTGAGTTGGAGAACTATTTTACTGCAGTTGAGGTCTAACACACATAGTTGTCCACACGACAACCTGGAAAGAAGACATGGGAAGAGAGAGGGAGGAGAAAATCCCCGGGGGAAGGTACAGGATGTAGGAGACTTGTGGTGTCACCCAAAGGATCTGTGAGGTCTGGGGTGAAGAGATATTAGAGTCAGGAAGTGTAAGGAAAGATGGGAATTAATAACAGAACCCCCTGGAAGGGAATCAAGGGGAACATGGCTAATTTATAGAAGTTTAGTGGGGGATAGCTGTTTAGCTACCTATGATGGAATGAGCAGTCTATGAATGACATGAGATTGTCAGTTGCAATTGTTGGAAAAGCAGCCAAGCTGCTCATGGAATTAACCCATTTTATACATTAAGACTTAATCATTTTTTTAGTGGGGGAGATTGGAAGCAGGATACAGGGCAACAGAAGGAACTAGAGTGAGGATGAGACAAAGCTATCTCCATCTGGCTTCTGAAAGAGAGAATGATCTTTTTGTTTTTGCTTTTTGTCTTACCATTTCCTACCGACAGCCTCCTGGGAGTAGTTCTCTGCAACTCTGCTCTTCTCTCAGCTTTTTCCACTCCATTGCGTCCCTGAGAATATACCACTGTGTTCCTTTGTTCATTCCCCCACTCACCGCCCCCAACCATCATCATAATGTAATTTATGTAATCTTGTCACTTTCATAGCTGCCACAGGGTTCTTCATAGCACTAGTAAAAATGAAATGAGTTTTGTTAACTTCACTGCTGTCTGAAAATATCAACAGCCTAGGAGGGTCTGAATTGAAAAGACATCCTGGCCATTCATTCTTTTACATATAGAATGCTGATTTTTGTGGCCACAGTGTTAAAACTTTATTTTTTTCTTGTTTTGAAAAATTTAAATTTCTGAAGAAATTGATGGTATGAGCCCCTCACTTGCCAAGGTAATCTTCTTGCCCATAGAAAATGGGTGGGTAGACTTTTTTTTTCCTTTTCCAAAGCCCTAGACTGAGATGTTAAATTCAAGAATATTATTTTATAGAATTATTAATTATGAATTGTATTGCCATTAGTCTGATACATTTTGTATGTCAAAATTATAGACTGGGATATGGAAATATTGAAGTACATTGTGTTATTTTAAAGAAATATAATCTAATTAGAAACTAGCAAAAATGTCATAATGAAACCTGAAATTCCATTTCGGTGTGGTTTACTGAAAGGTTTGAGAGCACTTGGTAAGTCTGGGCTTATTTTCAAATCTTGGAAAGGGATCTTTAGTTTTGAGTGGACAATAAGGCAAAATTCAGTGTGTTTGTATAGATATTGAGAAAAACTTGGTAAGTTTGGCTTTGAGATTCAGGTTTCATTTGAAAACCCCTGTGAACAAAACTGCAGTTTCATATAACTGTTGAATATATACAGTCAATGTATGTCAAACATTGGCTGCTCTGATAACTTTCTTTACTGTCTGATGTTACCAAATGGGTAGTGGCAATTTCTGCAAGAGTTCTGAATTTTTGTACTTTTAATTAAATGTTTAAAAAGCAATATTTCTTTATACAGGCTATTAGAGAATCTCATTTACGAAATAAATGATTCACCCTTCACCTGCCAATTTGTGGAGTCTTTTCCATACTATAAAAGACGAAACAAACTGTTATGATGATTGAACTGCTACAATGGCTCATCCTTTTGCAAGAATACATTTATGGAATCGAACTCTTTAGTTTGAATGGGTGAGGCAGAGAGAATTTTTCTTCAGTAAATGTGGCCAAAGATTTCAGTGGTCCACTTGAAGTAAAATTTCATGTTAGGGATCTTAACAAAGAGACTGCTTAGAAAGTTGCATTTTTTTCTTGGAATGTTTCTTTTCAATGCCAGAAAATGGTACAATAGACTTGATATTTTTTTAAAAGAGGGGGTTGGATTTCTGATTTTCTGTAAATCCAGGGATGTTAAAACAGCAGTAGAGCTGGGAAATGCCAATTAGGATATCCATTGAGGGTATTTGTGGTCACCTTTTATTTGCAACTTTAAAACCACCCACTTTTTCCCCCGTGAGCCATTTCCTAGACTCCTTTAGGCTACATATCCCAGATGAATTTGTGCTGTGTCAACCAAAAATCCCAAAGTAGAGTTGTATGTAGTAATAATTTTCTTGTCATTATGCTATATCTAAAGAAGATATTTGCATATAGTGCATATACATTTGATTTCACATTTTTTAAGAAGCAAAAGATACTGTTACTGAAAAATTCATGAGTTGCATAGTTCTTAACTTTGTATTATTAAAAGTACACTTTGAACTTAACTAAAGTAGATGTTTACAATACAATATTTTTGTTGCTTGTAACACCTAAGACGGGTGGGCAAACCTTTAGCCTGAGGGCTGTATTGGGTTTCCTAAATTGTATGGTGGGCCAGTTAGGGGAAGCTGTGCCTCTCCAAACAGCCAGGCATTGTACAGTCCCTGCCGCCTGTCCAACTCCCGTGCTTGTCACCCCCAGATGGCCCCTCTGGGACTCCTACCCCATCCACCCCCCCCCTTTCCTGACTGCCCCCTGGGACCACTGCCCCATCCAACCACCCCTTCTCCCTGTCCCCCGACTGCCCCCAGAACCCATATCCCTGACTGTCTCCTGCTGCCCCATCCAACTCCTCCTCTCATTCCTGACTGCCCCCTGGAAATCCTTGCTCCCATTCAACCCTCCTGTTCCCCATCCTCTGACTGCCCCGATCCCCTATCCACACCCCTGCCTCCTGACCTCCTCCTGAACTTCCCTGCCTCTATCCAACCCCCCCCCCCCCCCCCGCCAACCCCCTTACCCTGCTGCCTGGAGCATGGGTGGCTGGCGGCACAGCTGCACCAGGGCAGGCAGCCGCGCAGCACAGAACACTAGGTCAGGCTGCAGCTCTGCAGCTGTGCTGCCCCAGGAGCTCACAGCTTTGCCACACAGAGCGTTGTGCTAGCTGCACAGTGCGCTGAGGCTGCGGGGGAGGGGTTGGGAGCTCAGGGGCTGGGCAGGAGGGTCCCATGGGCTGTAGTTTGCCCACTCCCTGAACTAAGATGATTAAAAGTGATATTTTCAATTAAGTATTTATTTTTTGTATTACCATAGTGCCTAGGAACCCTGCATAGATCAGGACCCAGTTGTGCTAGGTCCTGTATAAATATAAACCAAAAAGACTGTGTCTGTTTTGTAAACTTGCATAATGAAAATGAAGTCTGTGTTACTTGCAGGTTCTTACAGTTGTTTTTACATTCCAAACAGACACATTTTGTTTCATTAGATTTTTTTTAAGTAATTATGGAAACTATTCTATTTTTGTCCCTCCCAACTCACTAATGTTGGAAAAGATCAATTCCTGGACTCAGAAGAGCACGGAGTAAAATTGTGCCAGGTCTCAGTGGAAAAGTAGTTGGGTGGGAGGCAAATGGGTTGGATAGAAACCAAAAGATACCTTTGTTCTCCTCTCCCATCCCACAAATGGGGCTGTGCAAAATCTGACTGAATACACCATAGAAAAATAGAATTCTGATCATGGAAATGACCAAGAGATCCCTATAACTGCTAATGGGAGAAGTGTTTTTAAAAAAATTAAGGCATATTTGTGTAGAATGGGAGTGCTGATTTTTAGAAAAAACTGCCTATTCGCTACAGTGATGGTATTGCAATTTAATATGGCTGCCTTCATTTTCCTTATGCCATGATTACCCTTGTAAAATCCCTAGCTGATTTAACCATTTTATTTCCTCATAATGGATTACACTACTCTACAGCCAAAATGCTTCTGAAATAAATGTAGTCAAACTTTACTAATTCTGGGTCACTGAGAACGAAAATGATGCTTAAAATTGTTGATTGGCTCTAGTTTTCAAGATATGCTATTGGGTCAGTATATACGACCCTTGACACGGGAATGGTGGAGGATAAGTGAGTTATAAAGGGAAGGGATCTCAATTTAAACCAGAAATGACTACAATACATCTTTGACTGGATCTATGAATAAATCTATGACTGGGTTTGGACAGTACTTGCTTTTTAGGCAAAACAATGAATGACGCAATCTGAAGCTGGTATTGCGTCATACATGATATGAATTGCATCCTGTTATTCCTAGAAGTCATGGATGATGCAATCATAACGAAGCTTACATCACTCTGCTGAACAAATTGCCCTATATCAGCTCTAGAAATCATACAGTGTCGTGCTCTCTTATTTGTCAGTGTTTGATTTTGCAAAGGGACACATTTCTGTTTAGCCAAAGTGAGCAGAGATGCCTCGTACTTGTGTGAACAGTGCAGATAACTTCTGCTATGTTTGTGGTGAAGTGACTTTTGCATCACAAAACTGCAGTATAACCACTATGGTTAAGAAAGCCTATCGCCTTTATTTTGGCTGCAAAATTGGAGATCAGGACAAGAGGTGGGCCCCACACATATGCTGCAACACTTGTGCAACAAATCTTCGCCAGTGGTTGAACACGAAAAGGAAATCTATGCCTTTTGCAGTGCCAATGATTTGGAGAGAGCCAACAGATCATACCAGCAATTGTTACTTCTGCATGGTGCCTGCAGTTGGGAAAGGTGTGTCAAAGAAGAAAAAGTGGACTGTGCATTATCCAAACATTCCATCAGCTATACGCCCAATACCCCACGGAGAAGGACTACCGGTTCCTGATGCACCAGAATCATTCTCACTTGAGTCAGAGGAAGAGGATGAAACTTCTGGTCCTGAACCATCAGTGTCACAGGACCCACATTTTCTCCCATCCTCCTCCTCTGAACCACACCTCATAACATAAACTGAACTGAATGACCTTGTCAGGGATTTGGAACTACCCAAGAGTAAGGCAGAGCTGTTGGGCTCCAGACTACAGCAGTGGAATCTCCTGGCAGGTGATGTTAGGGTTTCCATGTTCTGTGACCATCAAAAGGATCTTGTCCCATTCTTTTTCATGGAAGGTGATCTTGTAGCCTGCAACATCAATGGTGTGATGTCAGCCCTCAACATCGTTCACGATCCAGATGAGTGGAGACTCTTCATTGATTCATCGAAGACGAGTCTTAAAGCTGTTTTGCTGCATAATGGCAATGTTTTGCCATCAATTCCAGTTGGTCATGCAGTCCATATGGAGGAAACCTATGACAACATGAAACAACTTTTGAGGTGCATAAACTGTGACCAACATCAGTGGCAGCTTTGTGGCGATTTGAAGGTTGTTGCTCTCTTGCTTGGTCTGCAGACTGGATACACAAAGTACTGCTGTTTTCTCTGCGAATGGGATAGTCGTGCAAGAGATTCCCACTACACCAAGAAAGATTGGCCACTCCGACAGTCTTTAGAGCCTGGGAGAAGAAGTGTTCAGCATCCACCACTTGTTGAATCAAGGAAGATTTTGTTACCACCCTTACACATCAAGCTGGGTCTGATGAAGAACTTTGTCAAGGCCATTGACAAAACACAAGCAGCTTTCAAGTACCTTTGTGGAAAATTTCCAAGGTTAAGTGAAGCTAAGATGAAGGTGTCTTTGTTGGTCCTCAGATTCCTGAACTTCTTTGAGATGATGCATTTGACCATGCCCTGTGTGGCAAGGAAAAGACGGCATGGAAAGCCTTCCAGTTAGTGGCAATACATTTTCCTCTGAAACAACAAGGCAGACAACTACAGGTTGTTGGTGGAAAACCTCCTCAAGGCATACAAAAGCCTTGGTTGCAACATGTCACTAAAGATACATTTTTTGCACTCTCATCTAGATTTTTTTTCCACCGGACTGCGGAGCAGTGAGCGGCGAGCGATTTCACCAGGACGTTGCATCAATGGAGAAATGCTAACAGGGCAAATGGAGCCCATCAATGCTTGCAGACTATTGCTGGACAGTGACAAGAGATGCTCCATTTAATGAATACAAGAGACAAGCCAAGAAGCGTCGAGTAGACAGTGAATAGGACTAAACTATGTACATAATAGTTTTTTGCCTTTTGTTTCATAATGCATTTTATTTATATAACCCTTTTGCTGATTTTTAAAGTGTTACATAAACAGGACAGGTGAAATATTATCATGTAAAGCAACCATAAACACATGAAAAGACTAGGTTTACAATTTATGATTAAAACTCTACTATCTACACAATATACATAGACATAAAATGTAAAAGCTTGAATATCTTAGAAACAGTAGCCAATCAGTTGTTTTAATTGTCATATTTGAATTCAGCACATCAAAATACATAATAAATATCACATTTTATCTCTGAAGCAGACGACTTCTAAAAAATTGTAGACCAGTGTTATATATAAAAAAGGTTGGAAAAATAAAAATTCTGGAGTTGGTGTATTTTTAAAAAAGTTTATACCATTTTCTCTTTCCTTCCCCATTGTGTGTGTGTGTTGTTGCATTTGATTCCCACAGAGTCCTAATTTTCTTCAGAGGCATTTTTTTTTATTATTTTTAGGCTTATTAAGACTAAATCACAGCCATTCATATATTTTCATCCAACTATATATACAATTTTGTTTGAGAGAGATTTTCAGAAACCATCTTATAAATATTCTATATGACTTTCTGCATATGGTTATATTATTTTAAAATAAAACTTGTGATATTTAGTATGTTATAATTATCACAAAGATGTCAAATGTTTGTAGTTTTTATTAAGAGTTGCTCATTTTTTCCCATGGAAAGAGCTCTGACCACTGTGTGTGAGGAAAATAGCAGTGCCTGTTTTTTACGGTTTTCAACTAAGCATAATTTAAATCATTCCAGATACAAACTTAAGGCATTTTCTAAATGAGAGAGAATTTTTAAAAAAATTTTCACTGGCAATCTTCTGAAATGGATTCTTACTCAGATCACAACTATTGTAAACTCAGATAACGTTCAAATAACGTTATTAACACTGGAGGCCAGCATCATTGTAAAAACATATACTTCAGCTGTGTGGAACAAACTCTTGTTTGATGGATGCTTACTTCAGAATACTGCACTAGTGGATTTTTGGAACCATTTATTTTTCTCTAACTTTATTTTCTTGATTTAAAGATATTTCATTATGGAATATGTTTGCTTAGTAGAGAATCAATAGTGCATCACCCTCTCTTGGTGGGTACAAGTGGGTATATTGGGCTCCCTGCTACTCCTCCCCAATCTCAGTATTTTTGGGTCCTTATCCTTTGTGAATAGCTGCAGAGGCCAGATCTGCTGCTGCTGTTCATATATTGGTGAAACATTAGAAGAATTAAATTGACGTGCTTCTTTACAGTTTCACTGCATTTAGCAAATAGTGTAGACAAAAACAGTGATGTTTTAAAAACATGCAGGCTGGGCTAGGTTGGCCCTAAGGGAAGACAGCACCATATTCTCATTTACTTGGAAGATGATGTTTGCAACCATAAGAATTAGAAGTTATTCCTTTGTAGATTGAAAGTTTGAATTCTGCAGAAATTCAGGGCTTAGCAACCCCTCCTCCATAGGGAATATTTCTCTCCCTCCACTTTCAAGCAGCCATGTGTCGTCTTCATGTCTTATATTATATAGATCCCAGTTTTGTCTTTTCTCATGAGAGAGTAAGAAATCTGCATTTAGGGGGTTCCTGTAAACCTAGAAAAAAGAAGCCCAGTAAAAATTGGGACGCTGGCATTAGAGAAGTTTTAGGACGTTACAAAAGTTAATTTAGAAATGCTATTTTAATTACACACACTCACACAGACAGTACTTTTGTCTTTTGTTTTCCTTGTGAACAACTTTTTCCAAGGTATAAAATTTTTTTGTTTTTTTAAATGCTTTTTAAAATAGACATATTTTTAAAACAGTTTTGAGTTAGAGCTATCTTATAACAGGATTGCTACAGGGTATGTTTCAGCCCTCTGTTAATACATGCCTCAAGTGTTTGAAGACATACAGTGTTTTGTCTTCACAATGTACCTGTAGTTTAATGCATTATTAAATGTCTTTTAAAAAAGTTGTTCATTTACTATCACCATTGTTATTACTCATAATTTAAATATTTTTGTCATCCAGCTTTCAACACTTCAAAACCTCTTGGGAATAAACTATGAACTGATCACTTGCCAAATCTCAGCATCTTTTTAAACCCATGAACCTATTTTTTTAAAGATGCAAAACATCCTTTCTTTTAGCTACCAGATTATCATCAAAAAACAGTTCTTCCAAAAGCTCAGTTTTCTAGTTTAGAAGAAAAAGAAAACGTGCTACTGGGCTGAACTTGTTTTATTTAGCCTTAAGAAAATCTTTAAACATGAGTTACATACACCTGAAACAAGATGGTATAATGCTTGATAATTTGCAATGGCTGATTTCTTTATATTTTTATAGATATAGGTAGGAATGGAAGAAGGAAAATAAGTCTAAACCTGGAAGACTGGTTGCCAATACACAAGATAAAATGCTCACCTAAAAACAATGATTTTTCTTGGTCAACTGATATTGATTCTTTCTCTCTCTTCTCCTTGGTTTATAAAAAAAATACTGATTTTCCATAGGGCTTGCTCCTTTTGCTATTCCAGTTTCTCAGTGTGACCAGAGTCCTAGAGGGTCCATGCTGAGATTGCTCTGTTAGGGCAAACTGCAAAAAATGGGGCAGATAGTCCCGAATACTGGTGGTGGTTCTAATACTTAGATTCATCAAGCCAACACCAAAACAGCTTCCCCTATGCCTTACTGGTTACCCTAAAGCCAAAAACAGTTCCCTTACAGCAACCCAGCCTTGGGCTTCCTTCCAGACAGCCAAATCAAATATGATGAGGATTAGTGAAAATCTTGTTCAACATATAAAAAGTTTTACAAATCAAAAGGTTGAATCTGGCTCAGTTAGCCTGCTAGTTGTGTAACGCTTTCTGGCACTGTCTCAAACCTGGCCTTTCCCACCTCCCATTTTGTAACCATTCCCCCCGCCCCCCATTTTCTTTTATTTCCTACAGGCATAATCCCTTGGTTTGCTCTGTAAGATGGAATGGACTGGAAAGTGGCAGTTGGTAAAATGTTGATAGACTTCACTTTGCAAACTGTGGAGCACAGTGACTTACAGGGCTTTGTGTGTGCTCTGGACAGTTTAACTTTACTGTCTGCAATTTGGATAGCACAATGGTGTTTGAGCTGCAGAATGCCAATTTACCGGGAGAGACTGTGCAAGTGCAGCACCCTCTGTTACGTGTCTGTAAAAGAGAGCAAGAGCTGGCATATTCTTGAGAAAGTAAAATTTTCAGATGTGCTTTTTACTTTAGCGCTCCTTGTGAATATGAAATGGATGGCTGGTTCTTTCTTCACTCTTTCAGGTAGAAGCACCACTAAAAGTTTTTGATGTCATTCAACACTGTTTCCTCCTCCTTCTGTAATGTCTTTCCTGAAAAGTCTTTTAGCCTTTGCCTAAAACAGTTGCAGCAATTCCTGTTTGTTTTTTCCACCTGCATCTGAAGATCTGCCCAAAGGGAAACAGACAAGGAATAGGAAATGCACAGTATGTGATTTCCTGTTACTGTCAAACATTGCAGACTTAGTAAACATAATACATTCTGCTGAAATTGCTTGTCCTGAATTGGAAAGAGCTGAACACTTTGATTCCTAAGGCCTCTGAGTCAGCAGGAATTAATATTGCCTTGTGAGATTCATGGAACCAAGGACTAGACTTTCCCAGTGACTGGCCCATAGTTGTGTAATTCCCTTCCTTCAGCTCTTGGAATTAACCAGGACTGAAGACATCTCTTAATGTCTTTGTAATAGCAGCAACCCAAGAATAGCCAAAGTGACAAAGAGTCCTGTGGCACCTTAAAGACTAACTGAAATTTTTTCAGAGCATGAGCTTTCGTGGGCTAATACCCACTTCGTCGGATGCATGCAGTGGAAGTATCCAGGGGCAGGTATAAATAGGTAGGCAAGAACCAGGTGGGAGATAACAAGGTTAGTCCAATCAGGCTGAACCAGCTTGTTATCTCTAATCAGGGAGGGTGAGGTGTTCCTCTAGCAGCTGAACTGGAGGTGTGAATAGCGAGAGAAGAGAAGCTGCTTTTGTAGTTAGCTAGCCATTCAAAATCTCT
>ML677334.1:51973834-52000397 GCA_007922305.1 Dermatemys mawii
CACTTCAACCTCACCGGACACACCATAGAAGATTTAAAGGTCAGCATTTTGCAGCAAAAAAACTTCAAGTCCAGACTGCAAAGAGAGACTGCAGAGCTGCAATTCATTTGCAAATTTGACACAATCAATTTGGGACTGAATAGAGATTTTGAATGGCTAGCTAACTACAAAAGCAGCTTCTCTTCTCTCGCTATTCACACCTCCAGTTCAGCTGCTAGAGGAACACCTCACCCTCCCTGATTAGAGATAACAAGCTGGTTCAGCCTGATTGGACTAACCTTGTTATCTCCCACCTGGTTCTTGCCTACCTATTTATACCTGCCCCTGGATACTTCCACTGCATGCATCCGACGAAGTGGGTATTAGCCCACGAAAGCTCATGCTCTGAAAAAATTTCAGTTAGTCTTTAAGGTGCCACAGGACTCTTTGTCACTTCTGCAATTCCAGACTAACACGGCTACCCCTCTGATTCAAGAATAGCCAAGTTTCACTTTCCAAAGACAAGAGGAGAGTAGATGTATTTCCTCTATTTTGACCAGGACTGTAACAGCAAAAATATGGTATCTATGTTGGAAAGCCAAGGGCATTTGTAGTAGGGCACTGCACGTTGCAGACCCTGGTATCTGAGCATGGAGGAAAAATTGTTTAATAGGCACATCTGTGCCACTCCATTGCCCATGTGATCCTGCAGAGAATGGGTCCATTGGCCCTGAACTCTGTGTGGGTAGGGTATCAGAGGACCACATCTGTTCCTCCTTGTGGTCTGCATTTTCAGGAGTGGATTGGTTCAATGCTAGCTACTCCAGGTTTGGTCACATTTCCTTTAGCAGTCTGCTCTTTTATTTGGGCATTGTGGTCTTTCCCAGTATTTGATTAATAGCAGAACTCCAGAACTTAACAAAACAATAAGAAAAATGTTTGTCAAACTTAAACCCTACCAAGATTAAGTTTCTTCAGTATAATTGTGCTGTATCTGCCAATATATGAAACAATACAATATAGGAAATATAACAGCAGTAATGATAGCAGTTGGCAACAATACACCTTTTTAGGTAAAATTTAATATAACTGTTCTCTTGCGATAAAGTTGTTTAGTATGGAGTTGTGGGGGAGTGTTTAATTTTGAATTTATTTGACTTGTTTTATTTTGTGTATAAAATGTAATTAACCATTTGTAGTATCAAACATATTTGAGTGGCTGTACTTATGTGTGTGTATGTATATATACTTTTTGTATTAGTGAAAAGGTTGACTTTTTCCAGCTGGCCTTCCTGACATTCCTATTGTTCAGCAGAGAACTAACTGAATAATAACACCTGGGTATGTGGTATGTGGTCTTTGACTAAATTAGAGTTGCCATTTTTTACCAGTAATTGAGTTTAGGCACCTTAAGCACTGCTTTTGTTAATATGCTAGTGATTATCAACTAAGAAAATAATTTAAAATAGTCACACAGTTTTTACTCCATCTGCTGTTGTAATAATTTGCCTTTTTGAAAATTATTAAAGGCTGGGAGGTCTTTTGAGAATTTTATATATGGAATCAATGTTCTTTTTGCAATACCTTTTAAAAATCTTCTTTAAGGTTTTTTTTAAATAACAATATAAATAAAGGTCCCAATTTTGCAGCTACTTCTGCACATACTTAACATTTATATTTGTGAGTAGTCCCAATAATGCAAAATTGTCTGCAGGATTGTAATCAAAAATTGTGTGTGTGTGTTTTTTTTAATTGGAAACAAGTGCAAACTAATAACTCTGGATTGCTACCTCTTCCTTCCCTGCTGACCCAAATCATTGGCGCTTCTGCTGTTCCCGATACACTGAACGATGCATAAATATATGTAAATTGCATTCATCTCTGTAATCTCTCACTTTAACAGTTACTATATAAATAATGAGGGGTTCATATTAGGCAAACTCCATCCCCTCTATCTACTATACTTAGTAGTTAGCATATGAAATATGTCCACATCCTTGTCATTAGTTTTTGATATGTGAAGTAAGAGACATTGATTTTTACTATTTTACAGAAGCAAGAATTTTAAAAAATATATAGATTAAACAATATAGGGTCATTAGAAATTATAATACATTCGTGTTTTGTCCTTATAAATAAAATTAGGTTTGTCAGAGTTTGACTTTTATATAATTTTGAAGGATAAAATTAATTCTTTTAAGGAATTTTTCTTTTTAATGAAGTAGACCTTGCAATTCAAAGGGCTAAAGCTTTGTAACTGTTAAAACACAAATTGTCAACATCATATGACAAAACATCCAACATAAATAACCTTAAATGGAGTTCTGACGTTCTCAAGCAGCATTTTCCTTTCTTTGCTTATCAGCAAATTTCTGTTACTGATGGAAATATTTTTTTCATGGGCTTGTGTGTTCGGTGAAATCATGTACCTACATTTACTAATAAAAATCTAATCCTTCTAAGCATAAATAAAACCGATAAAAATACTGCAAGAGGCTTTTATATTTTTCAAACAGTGTTATATTAATTTTAATTTGTATCTTACATCTGAAGTATGTAACAAAGGATATGAGAAAGAAGACAGAAAAAGGAAAATACAGAGTGAGAGGAAAGGGGTCGCTTTAGTGTCTCCCCCATTTACCACAAAAGTACACTATTCCTGTTTATATGATCTTTTGTGCAAAATAATTTGCAGAAGAACGTGCAGACTTGTGTGCCTTCTCAAAGTATTACTAGACATATGTGCAGAGTCATAAAGTTCCATACTTGAACCCATTCCAGTATGGTGGAAGTGTCAGGGATTTTCTATCATCTCCATGTTACCGGTGGAGCAACCACAGGTAAAATTTGAATCTGCTTCCATTTATCTCTTTCATATATGTTGGGGAATTTGAACTTTGAAAAATAAGAGTCTGTAATGCTGGGCACCAAAAAGCCAGAGAATTTTGTTTAATGTGTTAGAGAACAAGTGATCAAGAAGAAGGTAATTATGAACAGGACTGTTGAGGCAGTTTAAGGTCCACAAGGCAAGCAGCTTCCTCAGCGGAGCGCTCTCCTTTGGTGTGGTACTCTTGGTGAAGCACTAGGTGTTCACGGACACTGCGCAGAAGACAGAGATGAGTAGCAGCCTGGAAATGCAGCTCATGCTGGGCCCTGCAAAGTTTCTCACTGGTGACCTGATGAGAGCAGAAGGCCTCCCCATGGTGCTGATAGGCTGCCGTGTACTGGTAGAGGTAGCTCACCAGGGCACTCATGTAGCACAGCTCCCAAAGGAGGCTCCACAGGGTATGGAGTGGCGAGCCCAGAGCTGCCATCTTCTTTACCTCTGAAGACAGATTGTACAAAATAATCTTCCCATAACATTCTGAGGTTCCTTTCTTAAAAACAGGATTTACTCAAAAAGAAAGGCACTCTTCTGCAGGCAACTTTTACTTCAGGCCAAGTGAGAAGACTACTTATCTGAAGATACACTGCATGAGGCAAACACTTGGAACGTTAAATTTGGCACATAATTTTGATGTCAAAACACATTAAACTACTTTTATCAAGACTAAATGCACTGAAAAAGGAAAATTATTTCTTGAATGTTTGTGTGACATACATTACAGGAAAACAATTAAGGAAATATGTTTGAAGTAGATATGGCAATCGTAAAGAAAATAGAGCCTTTAAAAATATGCCTTTTAATAGAGTTTCTATGACTGACTCTTATCCATTAATATCTCTTTTCGGTTAGTTAATGGAGACTGTAAATAAACTTTCATTGATATAAACTTGCAGACTTTGAACTCTTCTTCACTCTTTCTATATTAGTCTACATTTCTCTAACTATAAAATGTAGTTGCCTCACGAGGTGGTCTTAGTTTTGTCCTGTCTGAAAGGACAGTGCCTAAGATAAAACTTGCCATGCAGTAAGAGAATAATCTCTCTAGGTAAAATTAGAGTTATTCATAGAATTATAGCGTATCAGGATTGGAAGGGACCCCAGGAAGTCATCTAGCCCAACCCCCTGCTCAAAGCAGGACCAACCCCAACTAAATCATCCCAGCCAGGGCTTTGTCAAACCTGACCTTAAAAACCTCTAATGAAGGAGATTCTACTACCTCCCTAGGTAACCCATTCCAGTGCTTCACCACCCTCCTAGTGAAAAAGTTTATCCTAATATCCAACCTAAACCTCCTCTTCTGCAACTTGGGACCATTATTCCTTGTTCTGTCATCTGCTGCCACTGAGAACAGATCCATCCTCTTTGGAATCCCCCTTCAAATAATTGAAAGCAGCTATCAAATCCCCTCTCATTCTTCTCTTCTGTAGACTAAACAATCCCAGTTCCCTCAGCTTCTTGTAACTCATGTGCTCCAGCCCCCTAATCATTTTTGTTGCCATCTGCTGGACTCTTTCCAATTTATCCATGTCCTCTTTGTAGTGTGGGGCCCAAAACTGGACACACTACTCCAGATGAGGCCTCACCAATGCCAAATGGAAGGGAATGATCACGTCCCTCGATCTGCTGGCAATGCCCCTACTTATACAGCCCAAAATGCTGTTAGCCGCCTTGGCAACAAGGGCACACAGCTGACTTTTATATCCAGCTTCTCATCCACTGTAACCCCTAGGTCCTTTTCTGCAGAACTGCTGCCTAGCCATTCGGTCTATAGTCTGTAGCAGTGAATGGGATTCTTCCATCCGAAGTGCAGGACTCTGCACTTGTCCTTGTTGAACCTCATCAGATTTCTTTTGGCCCAATCCTCTAATTTGTCTAGGTCTCTCTGTATCCTATCCCTACCCTCCAGCATATCTACCACTCCTCCCAGTTTAGTGCCATCTGCAAACTTGCTGAGGGTACAGTCCACGCCGTCCTCCAGATCATTAATGAAGGTACTGAACAAAACCAGCCCCAGGACTGACCCTTGGAGCACTCCACTTGATACTGGCTGCCAACTAGACATAGAACCATTGATCACTACCCATTGAGCCTGACGATCTAGCGAGCTTTCTGTCCACGTTATAGTCCATTCATCCAGCCCATACTTCTTTAACTTAGTCTCCCAGAGTATTCTTGCCAGTTTCAAAAGCTTAGCTAAAGTCAAGGAATAACACATCTTCTGCTTTCCCCTGGTCCACAGAAATAGTTATAGCAATTAGGTTAGTCAGGTATGACTTGCCCTTGATGAATCCATGCTGACTGTTCCTGATCACTTTCCTCTTCTGTAAGTGCTTCAGAATTGATTCCTTGAGGACCTGCTCCATGATTTTTCCAGGAACTGTTGCTGTTGTCTCTTGAGCTCCTCAAACATTTCTTGCTACGGTTTCAAATCATCCATAATGCTACATGTGATTTTGAGGCTTCGTTCCATAGGGGGATCGTATTCAGAAATTAAATCATTTGCTACTTGGAACACTTCAGCAAATTTATGAAGATTCCAACTTACTAGCTCTTCCTGGTCATTGTCTGATCTTCATCTTCTGCAGGCGATTTTATCAGTTCCTCTAACTCTTCATTAGTCAATGTTTCTCGATGGCCCTCAATTAATTCCTCAGTTTCTTCCTCAAGGATGTCGACAAAGCCATCACCACCCACTTGTCTGGCCACCTGAACAACATGTTTCACTTCTTTGTCAATGGTCAGGAAACCCTTAAAATTATTCACATGTTCTTTCCATGGATTTCACCAACATGTATTGACTGTTTCAGGCTTGATTGCATCCATTGCCTGTTTAATGTAAGTGATGCAATCAGCAATGTTGAAGGACTTCCAACACTACATCACATTAAGATTTGGATCAGCATCCATAGTGGTAAGGATCCGTGAGAACGTAAGCCTCATGTACATGGTCTTGAAACAGCGAATGACGCCTTAGTTGAGAGGATGGAGGTGGTATTTGGAGGTGGAGGGGAGAAAGATGACTTCAGCATCATTATGCGCAAACTGGAGTGCCTCAGGGTGGCCAGGAGCATTGTCTACAATGCAACATTTTAAAGTCAAGTCCTTTCTCTTCAAGGTACTGCTTGACCTCCAGAATAAAACACTTGTGGAACCAATCCAAAAATAATGCTGCCTTTACTCAAGCCTTTTTATTTGATTGCCAGAATGCAGGCAGGAGATTTTTGTTCTTACCTTTTAGGGCATGGGGATTTGCAGCCCTGTAGGGCAAGCCCGGCTTTTTTAAATGCCCAGCCACATTGCCACAAAGCAATAGTCCCACAGTCTTTTAGCAGCTTTGAAGCCAGGGGCTTGTCTTTCTGATTTCTAAATGTAAGTGCAGTTGGGCATTTTTTTCCGGAAGAGCCCAGTCTCATCAGCATTAAAAACTTGTTCTGGAAGATAGTCCTTTTCTTCTATGATTTTCTTTAATTGGTCAGAGTAGGCTTTTGCTGCCTCTTCATTGGCAGATGCAGCTTGACCAGTAGTCTGCACGTTTTTGAGGTTGAAGCGGTTCCTAAAACTGTCCTAAAACCTTGGCTGGCTTTGAATTCCTTCTCGTCAGAAGGCTGTCCCTCTGTGGCTAGAGGTTTTAACAGCACATAGATGCTGAGAGCCTTTTCTTGCAACATGTTGCCATTTATAGGCACATGTTTATGGTTCATGTCTTCCAGTCATAAGTTTAATGCCTTTTCAGTCTTCACTAAAGTCTTATCATGCACGTGGCTCGTCACCTTAGCAGTTATTGGAGAACTTGATGCCACAGCTTGATTAATCTCTCTCTCTCTCAAATCTTGATGACACAGATGCTAGATTCATTGCGGCCATATTTACGTGCCACATTGGGGACCGACATACCGTCTCTCAATAAGTCTAACACAGCCAGTTTTTCCTCCAGCATTGGAACAAATCGCTGTTTCTTTGGTTGAGCACCAGATGAAGTAGGTGGCTTGTGTTTAGGGGCTATGTTGCAGTATACGAAAAATACATACTGTATCTTCAAACACTACTGTACAGTACAGGTACAGTAGAATCACACTCAGTGCGGCGAGATGCTCACAGTACAAGAGGCACATGGGAACTGAGTACTGTAGTGGGAATAGCAGATTTGCATCTCCCATCTCACGCTCACTCTGGGGCATACGCTCATTGAGTGGAATGATGAGTAGAATTGCCCGCACTATTTAAACTGTTTTTTTGCCAAGCGCACATCGCTGAATTAGCGCATCAAATGTGTGTATGATGAGACTCCCCTGTAAGTGTAGAAGTCTGAAAAGATAATTTCTCTTAAAAGACACTTAATCTGCAAATAATCTAGTTCTGAAATAAATTCAAGCAAATGTTGCATGTTAGGAACATATTTAACCATGACTGTTAAATTGTGTCCGTTTGCAATAGTTTTAGCAGGGAAAAATCTATTTTTTGTTGCTTTTTATTACATCTTTGAAAAATAGTTGCATATTTTTCTTTTATGGTGCCTTTTCTGAATAATAGTAATGTTGAGCTTTGTATTACTAAATTTTGTTAGTGTAGTGTTTTTTTCCCATATTCACGGGAAAGAGAATCTAAACCTTATTGTGGTTGGTGTACGAAAGTTTTCATATGTAATCAAACAACCAATTAAGTGATTGGAACACAAACTTATTGGAGTGTGCGTTGAAAAAAGTGTCCAAAGTGGTTAATGCATTGATGCCTTATCTCACTTTTTCTGATCCTTTCAACTTATCCATAATGTGGGGGCGGGGGTGTTGTTTTGTTTTTGGGTCACTCCAGATATTGGAGTTGTGTGATAGAAGCAGACTTAAAGTTTTTCTCCCAACTGTGAGCTCCATAGAGTACAGTAGTGGTTTTATAAAATGGCTTTTTAAAAAGTTCTCAGATGCATCATTCTTTGAGAACAAATGTATTGAATATAGAAAGTTTGGAAAACAATGAGTAGCTTAAATACAATCTGTGAAATGAACAAGATTCACCCAGCTTCCCTAGTACAAATAGGTTTCAGAGATACCAGATATATTTTGTTACTGGCAGTAGTTCATAAAGTCAGTTTGAAGTAGACTAGATGGTTTAGACAAGTTAAAACACGTATTTTATTTTAATTAGAAACCAATTTTGTCCTGCTTTTTCACACATGCAAGACTCTTAAATCTGTTAAATGTGCTTTATTCATTCAGCTAAACATCCATAAGACTAAACTGCTTTTAAGTGCATCAAAAAAGCATTTGAGTTCTTCTCTTGTTACTTGTATTTGTTGCATTGATTGATTATGTACATTTAAGGAAAAGAATGCACTGACTAGCCTTTGTGGTGCAATAGCAATGGTTTATGATTCATGTAGTGTGGTGGTGTTTGTAGTATCTTTAGTACTTAGAAGATTTCATGTGGTGATGGTATGCTGCAGCACAAAATACATCTCACTCCTGAGACACAGATTTACATTTTTATTTTAAAAATTATTCCTTCATACTCTGGTGCACATCTGCTGTACAGAAAACTTCTTTTGCAAACTGTAGTTTTAGCAAATCAGCAGCAGCATGTACAATTTCATGTGGTTTGGGGGGAGGGAGTTTAGGATGCACCCAAGAGCGTAGTTTATATATATTCTTTCACTTCTTCTTGAATATAAACAATATGCTGACTTCTAGAGATCCTTAAAGGGGACACCAACAATTTAACAATGACAATCTAATTTGAAAACCTTGTATCTGTTGCAAGTAACCCCTAAAATTATTTGGTTTTTTTTTCTGTCTGGATTTTTTACTCCAGTTCAGGCACCCTCAACCCTAGCAGTTGAGCAGTTTTGTGTCTACTGCAGCCCCTCCTCTTTGCAACCTGTGCTCCTCCTCCCCCCCCCACTCCCCCCAAAGTCTTCAGTTACCTCACATAGGGTAGGCAGCTCCTCACTGAAGTGGAGCACACAAAGGCAGCAACAGGAGCTCAGAAAGGGGGAGGCTGGTCTTTCTAGTGAAGTGAGTGGGACTGAGGAGATCTGAGTTCAGTTCTTGATTCTGCAACAGACTTCCTGTGTGACTCTGGAGAAGTCACTAACAGCTTGTCTACGCGGGAAAGTTTTGCCAGTTTTATCCATATGATTAATCAGCATAGTCATTCCTCCTTTCACTTTATGGAGGCATTTAGTCTAGTACCTTAAACTCCTTCCTAAACGGTATCAGATAAACTGAATAAAATAAAAACAGTGGTTTCTAGCTCTTATAGTGCTTTTCATTAGTAGATCTCAAAGAGCTTTACAAAGGAGGTCAGCAACATTATCTCCATTTTACAGATGGAGAAACTGAAACACAGGCAGGTACAGTGATTTACCTAGGTCACCCAGCAGGCCAGTGGTCAAGTCAAGAATGGAACCCAGATCTCCCGAGTTCCAGTCCAGTGCTCTGTCCAAGGAACTCATACCAGAAAAAAATGTATCTACACAATAAGGTTATACTATAACTATTGGTTCAAATTCATGCATTAGCTCATACTGAGATATCTTTCCCATGTAGACAAACAAGTCATTAATCTGTGCCTCCGTTTTCCATCTGTAAAATGGGCATACTTCCTTTTTCTGACTTGTCTGTATTAGATTTGTAAACTCCAAGACAGGGACTATTTTTTGCTATATATATGTACAGCACCTAGCACGGTGGGGCCCTGATTGTGGGTGGGGCATCTAGGTACAACGATAATATAAATAGATAACTTCAGGAGGTACACCAGGCAGTGTAGCTTCCGTGGAGCCATCTGTAACTGGGTTATTTTCCTCAGTGTGCTGCTTGGGACCTTTGTCTTCCCCTGAAATGATACAGTTCACCTCCCAAGGAAAGCACTGAGCAAGTAGTGGATTATGTAGGTCAGGCACAGGCAAAAAGAGGAAAGCACAGTCTGAAGCAGGGATTCTCAGTCCTCCCTACTAAACTCGGCTTCACCCAGCTCTTGAAGTTCCCTAATTCAGCTTCTTTTTTGTGTGAAAATAGACCTTATTCTCGCTCTGCTCCTTGAAACTACAATCCCACAGGACCTTGGGGTCAGGTAGTTAGGGCTTACCTTGTATGGAAAGTATCTTTTAGGTTACATTTATTCAAGGATAAAAGCTGACTTGGACTCACAGGGATCAGGCTGTGGGGCTAAAAATCGCTGTGTAGATATTCAGGATCGGCCTGGACCCTGCACCCTCGAAAGGTCCTTGTTAGTCAAGAAATTGGCTCTTTATTTAGAAAATCAGTCACCCTCAAGAACCAGCTTTGACAGAAACATGAAATCCTGTCTCACTGTCTTCACTTCTTCCTCTCACCAGGTCATTATTTACAACCAATGACATTTCCAGCTGCATAATAATAGACTGGGGATTTAAAATGGTGGTTGCATTATGCTAACGTTGTTATAATTAATTATGATACCCTGTAAATGAATGGTCTCAGATTTCATGGGTTGGTCACAGTGAAATTAGAAAATTTCATGATTTGCCAGTTTGTTAGGTAAATTGTATTAAATAATACACGTGATGTAATTCAAGTAAAGACAAAAGATTATGCCAGTTTTGTGAAGATTAGAAACAATTCATGTTCATTCTTTGAAGTATGCATTTCTTATGTGTATGTTCTTCACTTTTTATAACAAAGGCAATACCTTTCGTATCCAAACATATGCCTTTTAGATGGAATTAACAGAATGTTATAATAGAGCGTTTCTTCCTGAAACCAGATTGGGAGCATAGGTTTTTAGCCATTCTTAGTGAGGATCTTTGATTTTTTTCCCCCCAGTCTTTTAATCTGCACCACCCTCGTACCTTAAGTCAGTTTTAACTACTACCATCTGAAACCACCTGTTGCTCCACTGTGCTTGCCCAGCAGAACAGTAAGCAAGCAGTTTCCACCCTCACAAACTCAGCTCTACTGTCTTGTTTATTTAACATCTGATTTGTTTACTTAAAGCTAGAAAACCCACTGGACTAATCTGCAGAATATTGGTGACATTTTAAATTGTAAAAAATATTATTTTATAATCACACAGAATTTTAATAACAAGACTTTTTCTTTCAACACTAATCTGGAGCTTCAAGTATCCATAAAAAAGAGAGAGAATTAAGTTATATGCTCTGTATTGACTGCATAGAGCCACTATATTATGAAGAGTGAGAGAGAGGAGTTCTAGGCATGCTGAAAAAGAGAAATGTATAAACAAAAGTCATTCTCTAAACCCTCATTATCAGATATGGATAAGCACTCAGACTGTAATGAAGAAAAAGGAGAGAAAGAGACTCAGAAAAAGGCTTCCCTCTGGACCATTTCAGAATCACACACGTTAAGAGGCATCCGAGCGTATGATGAATCAGGAGGAAATTAAAACCAAAAAACCTTCTTTGCTTCTAAGAGGGGTACTCCTTGATCCCAAGGAGAAGAATGCTATTCAATCAGAGTAGGCACAGATGAACCAAACTTAAGAGGCTCTCATATTATAAAAATTCAGTGTGGTACCCAAATTAATTTTTAAAAAATCTGCCTTTGTTACTCTTTCCAATGTGCATACAGCAGTTGCCAGCCCATTGAGTGCTTAGTAATTCTCCGAAGCCTCGGAAACCAAAGATGACGTTTTGCCCAAAAAACCTCATAAACCACAGAGTAGAATCCACCTTACGGAAAAATTGAAACAGCTGTTCTGAGGCCTTTCAGCCTGCTTTGCTCTGCCTATATTAGCCTTAAATGATTCAGTCAGAAGTTTTTATCCATGAGTCCTAAAAATGTAAAAATGAGCCCTTTCCAAGATACTTTTGGTACAAGGCTTAACATCAAATATTGAAGCACTCTGGGAGCCAAGTGTTTTAGAGAACCAATGGAAAAGCAGTTCTTGAAACAAAAGATGTTTTCAGGAAGATTCTCATGTCGGAAGAAGGAATGAAAAACAATCAAAAAGCAAGCATTTCTTTTGTGACTCCTTCCCTGATAGCTTCTTCAGACCACACAGAAAATTTGAAATGGGAAAAACTGACGACTGTCCAGACATGCTGCCACAAAAACTTGGATCTGATTGTCCTGGTGCATTCTTGGAGATATGGTGGCTCTTATCAGTTCATCAAACTAGGAAGTCACCCCTTCTTTGAAAAAGGTAGGTAACCGAGATAATCAGCAAGGTCTATGCAATAGAATTAATCATTCAGACCTACAGATAGTTGTTTGGTTTTCCCCTGGCCCAACATTTCATAATCTAACAAAGCACAAGTCAGAAAATAGAATATGGAGAAATAGGCTTTATATTTTGAGCCTCTCAAATTATTCCACTTTGGACAGAGACCCAGGGATACTCCATCTTCCATTGCCAAGTTCCCCAAGTATTTGCAAAGAATCAAAACTATCTTTGACCTGAACCATTTGGACAAATCAGTCAAAAGGGAAAAATTCAGTGTGGAAACTCAAAATCTCATTTGTCAACTGTCTCCTAGAACAGTTTTTCTTCTGTTGGCCCTTAGGGAGGCTTATGTGATAATCTCTGTCAGTCCTTCCCGCAGCCAAGTTTTCATACTCTTTTTGACCAATATTCTAATTGGGCTCAGTTCCAGTCAGAGAGCAGAACTGGACACCTATATTTTTAGTCTATTTCCTTCAGAACATAGTTTCCTGTAAAACTCTCACTTGATTATCAGTTCAGTAGGATGGGATCACAGGTATTCATCACTTATCTCTAAGGAGCCAAGTGTTGGGAGTGAGTCAAGCCTTTTATCCTTTGTCATATTTCTCTGAAGCCTAGTGAATGATGTTGGTTTTGTGTATAAACATAACATGGGCCAAGTTTTTATTTATACAGTTATACTTCAAAAGATCTTGTTCTCCTTCCATGTGCCTGTTTATCTCGTCTGTAAAATGACTTTGGTCTGCGGGAGAAAACTTAGTGTCCCTGTAAGGGAGGCCTACATTTTAATTGGGAAACATATCTTTCGTACAACTATTTTTGTATTGTCCCTGGTAAGACCAGTGGAAAGAGGTGTTACATACTTGTTGGAAGCTGCTCTGATTATATACGTTTTTAGTAACACATACTGTAATAATCAAATCCCCACATTATAGACCAGATGTTTAGGATTTTTCCTTTCTCTAGTAATGCATTACAAAGCTAAACACTTTTTTAAAAAAAAAAAAAAAAAAAAAAGCTTATTGTTTCTCTCTCCAACTTTCCTAACCCTCCTTTCACCCTCAGTATGTTCTAGAAAGTCTTCATATATGTTTTAGAAGAATAAAAACATAGGCTTTTGTCATTGTCTGTTTTGTTTTTAAAGGGGGAGTATGTGATTTTTAACATAAAGCTTTTGGATTTTCTTCGGCTGTTTGTGTCTGAATGTGGCTTTTTCTTGAAGTGCTGATTGAATATCTGTTGTTAATCTCTTAAACCTCAGAAAGAAGATTACCGTAACAGAGAACCAAAAGGCAGGGGGATCTCCTGCGTTCCTTGAATGTGAATTCAGATCCTCAATAAGTGTCTTTCTGCAGTCTGTTCAAATATAGCTTGATGGTACTTTTCACTGCTAGCCACTATTTTAATTAATTAGGCTTTTCACAGAAACTATTTATAATCATTATAACAGACACTAACATTTACGCTATACATTTGGCCAAATATATAAGTGCTATGGACAGAATCCAGCAGGTTTTACTAGGTCAAGCGAACTTTATTTAATTTTTTTAAATCCTGACGTCTCATTAGCTTGTTAGCCAGATGTTAAAGACAGAGTACAAAACTTGACAGAAACATCTCTGACATATTTAGTAGCACTGTATGTTTTGAGAATGCAGCAGATTTTCTTTTTCCATCTTTTTTAATCCATATTATTTTTGTGTTAATAAATAATGCTCATGTATTTGTCATCTTGAAGCACTGACTTAGTGTGACTTTATAACTACAAGCCAGATAATATATCATTTGATTAAGTACTGCTAGCAAAACACACTTTTGCAAAGGCAGTACGGTTCATACTGCACACTTTTTTTTTTAAAAAAAAGAAAGAAATGTTGCAATGGAAATTCTCTACTAAAGGGGATAGGCCATGGGGTTAGGCAACAAACCACACTGAGAATCCAGACAGACAAAATATGGTGGTTCACATCCTACTGGATGCAATTTTCCAGACGTAGTGGAGAGGTTATAAATAGGTGTTTGTCATTGGATTAAACTTAATTAGGAGTTACGTATTAGGAGCCTTCCAGATCTGTATTACAGGATTTCTTTTGTAAGGTGTTTTTGAACAGCTAAACTCATTAACTTCTGTTGAAGTTATGCATTTATGTGATCTTTACTTGGTTGCTCTAGTAACATTTAGAAATTTCAGCAGATTAGGGTTGACTATAATTAATTTTTTAAGAAAACTTCTTGGACAAATTCTGGCATTTCCATGATATTTTTGTTCTGTTCAACACTGCAGGATTATTAAACTATACTTGCAGATTGCAACAATTCAGCTAGGTTGGGCCTTTCTTTTTTATTATTATTATCTAGTACAGTACCACAGATGTTAGAGAACAAAGCGATATAGTAAATATTCTTATACTGATGTATAGGAATTTATGTGCATTGAAATGAGAACATAGTTTTGTGGCTTTCTCTGCCATGTGTTCACTGTCCATTCCAGGGCCTAAGAGTTAGTTTTTAAGAAAATGAAGTGTCTTTAATATTTTAACAACCATATGAAAAGAGAAATAATGCACACACAACTTGAAAAAAAATTGAAAGTAAATGGATTGGGGCAATGATTAGAACTTAAGTTTGTTCCAGAAGCATATATCTAATGATTGAAGACATCAGTGATGATTGCAAATGAAACAATTTGTACACAATTGATTACTTGAAGGAAGCACTCCAGTGTTCACACTTTTGACCAGCTATGGAAGAAAGATTTATGAAAAATTAACCATAGATGTCAGTGAAAAGAAACTATATTTTTTTAATTAAACGCTTCCAATTTGTTGGTGGTTTCAGTCATTTTTTTCTAAATTTCTCAGTGATGTGGACAGCTGATTATTTCATGTTAAAGGAGACTTCCACTTTTGAAATTTAATACAGAATTCTTAACTCTGGAATTGTCATGTCAGATCAGTGCGCCAGCTAGCATACAGTAAAACCTCAAAGTTATGAGCACCTCGGGAATGGAGGTTCAAATTCAGTCTCATCTCATGTAAAAATCTTCCCATGGCTCTAATCTTTCCATTACACATCTTCCTACTTTTTATGTCTCCTTAGAATTTACAGCCCAGGGAGGAATCATAATGATGAATATCGAGATACAGTTATTGTTAAGGGCTGTCAGGGGATAACACTTTGGGAAAAATTAAGTTTCAGTCAATTCTATGAATTCTAAAGATTTCCATCCAGAAAACTTTTTTTCATTAGTATTTGTAATCCAGGTATGTTGGCAAGCTAACTTAACTATTTTCTCCAGCATTTATCTATTGAAATTTCAACAGTTTCTGTGGCTGTAAAACCAACTACCACCTTCTTTTTAATTTTTTAAGCCGCACTTAATCAGTATTTCTAATAAGCCTCTTCCATGTTTTCTACATTAACTATATGTCAGCGGTGAGATGATTTTTTTCTTTTCTTTTCTCTACAGAAGCAACCATGGGGTGCATTAAAAGCAAAGAGGACAAAGGTCCAAGTATGAAATATAGAACTGATAACCCTCCAGAACTTGTTAGTTCCCACATCAGCCATTATGGATCAGATTCTCTCCAAGCAACACAGTCGCCTGCAATAAAGGGACCATCAGTTAACTTTAACAGTCATTCCATGACTCCATTTGGAGGACCTTCAGGGATGACACCCTTTGGAGGAGCCTCCTCCTCGTTTTCAGCTGTGCCAAGTCCATATCCTAATAGTTTAACAGGTGAGATTTATGTAAAATAATTGCATTTTTATCTGTTGACAGTCTCATCTATTAAATGTTATGGAGCCATACAACACAGGAAAACTTACCTGGCCAAAACAGAGCACTTTTTTAAGGGCTTCTGCTTTTCAAGGTCTTTACCGTTCAGATGGTAATTCAGTGGATATCATTCCAAAGAGTTCAGGAAAGAGAATTTCAGTGGAAACCCAAGGCAGTAACAGGAGCAGGTAAGACTGTATTAAAGAGTCTGAGACATCAAAGATGCCCATATGACCTTGAAATTTGGGGGAATGATTCAAAGTGTAGTAATACAGACAACAAAAAAGATTCAGGAAGTGTTTTTTGACAGATTTCTTACTAGGCGTATTAATACAGAACTTTAATAATTCATTTAAACTACAATATAGAAACATATTTCCCGCGCCTCTCAGGAGCAGTGCAAAGGCTTGGGGGAGCCAAGTAATTGAGGAACTGAGGGAGATGGAAGTAATTGCTGGGGAAGGAGCCTTGGGGTTGAACCTGAAGAGATGTTGGATGTGGATAGGAGAAGCATGGAAAAATTCTTTTTGGAGGGAGGGAGTATTGTTAGGGAGTAGAGGAACCTTCCCATCAGACCCTGACTGAGCGTAGCCTCTCCAGTCAGTCAACACATCTGTCCATGTTCCCATGTGGTGCTGCACCCCCATTCAGCCATCCATCTTCCCTGTCCCTGTGTGGCCCTGCCCCTCGAGCTCCTGTCCATGTGTCCCTGCATCCTGACTCCCATTCAGCCCCCACTCCAGGCTGTCCCTCCACTAACCCTTCTGAACCCCAATCTCTGTGACCCCCTGTAACAGGGTCTTCCTGCTGCCCCACTTCCTGGGCCTCCCTGGCCTTCCAAATAAAGCTCAGAGGGGCTTTAGATGTGCAGCACCCATGTCTTTATTTGTAGCGTTGTCCCACCACCAGTGTCCAGCTATATACAAGGCTAACCAGCCGAGCTGGCTCCTTCTAGCCAGAGAGTCAGGCCCCAGTCAGCAGACAAACCTTTCCCTGACCATGCCCCCTGTCTTCTGGCCTCCTCCCTGCCTTTATAGTCCTCAGGCCAGCAGGTGCAGCCAATCCTTAGGCCAGGCACCAGGCTTTCCCCAGCCTCAATCCATTTCCCCTGATTGCAGCTGACTGGGCAGGGGCTAATTAGGTGTCTTCTGCACCTGCACTCTGCTACACTCTTTCCCCCCACCCTCCCAGTAGACCCATGTATCCCACTTTGTCTGTGCCACCATATTCTCTTGCCTCCTCACCTGGCTCCTCAGGCAGGGAGGTTTGAGGAATTCAGTCTCCTCTCCTCTTCCATACTGCCTGCTAACCGTTAAGGCTAGTGAGCGGTGAGCCAGCTGCTGCAGTTCTGGCGCCACAGCAGCCCATGGTGGGCGAAAGGCATAATTGCAGTGCCTCTCTGGCAGAATGTATTTTCTGCAGACAAAAAAAAATCAGCGGAGCACATGAATTTTGCATGTGTGCAATGGCACAGAATTCCCCTAGGAGTAACGTCAAGCACGTCCTTTAACTTGGCAGCTATTTGTTACAGAGAGCTGACATTGGTGAGAAAATTTACCACCACCTTCAGCGTACCATTTGGTGCGAAAAGTTGGGTCACTAACTAACTGTAGATACTTCAAGATTCTTCAACAATACTATCAACAGTGCCTCCAGAAGATTTTCTGAATCAAGTGGGATGATCAATGCACCAACATTAGCGTTCTGTCCCAAGCCAGACCCTCCAGCATTGGAGCCATTGGGCTGGTCATGTTCTTCAAATGCCAGAAAATCATCTCCTTGAGCAGGTCGTGTTCTCACAACTGGACCATCGCCAACAGACGAGGGTTGAGGGAAAAAATGCACTTCATAGACTCATAGACTTTAAGGTCAGAAGGGACTATTATGATCATCTAGTCTGACCTCCTGTGCAATGCAGGCTGCAGAATTTTACCCACCCAGTCCTGCAATATACCTCTCGCTTATATCTGAGCTATCGAAGTCCTCAAATCTTGGTTTTAGGACTTCAAAGTACAGCGAATCCTCCAGCAAGTGACCCAGTGCCGCTTGCTGCAGAGGAAGGCGAAAAGCCTCTAGGACCTCTGCCAATCTGCCCTGGAGGAAAATTCCTTCCCGACCCCAGATATGGCGATCAGCTGAACCCTGAGCATGTGGGCATGACTCACCAGCCAGACACCCAGGAAAAAGTTCTCTGTAGTAATTTAGATCCCATCCAACTCCCCATCATATGCCACCAGGCCCATCTGTTACTATAGTCAAAGATCAGTTGCCAAAATTATGTTATCCCATCACACCATCTACTCCATAAACTTATCAAGCTTAGTCTTGAAGCCAGATAGGTCTTTTGCCCCCACTGCTTCCCTTGGAAGGCTGTTCCAGAATTTCACTCCTCTAATGGTTAGAAACCTTCGTCTAATTTTGAGTCTAAACTTCCTGTTGGCCAGTTTATATCCATTTGTTCTTTATGGCCACATTAGTACTGAGCTTAAATAATTCCTCTCCCTCCATGGTATTTATCCCTCTGACATATTTTTATAGAGAGTAATCATATCTCCCTTGAGCCTTCTTTTGGATAGGCTATACAAGCCAAGCTCCTTGAGTCTTCTTTCATAAGACAGGTTTTCCATTCCTCGGATCATCCTAGTAGCCCTTTTCTGTACCTGTTCTAGTCTGAATTCATCCTTCTTAAACATGGGAGACCAGAACTGCACACAGTATTCCAGATGAGGTCTCACCAGTGCCTTATATAATGGTACTAATACCGCCTTATCTCTACTAGAAATACCTCACTTAATGCAACGTAAGACCGCATTAGCTTTTTTCACAGCCATATCACATTGGCGGCTCATAATCATCCTGTGATCAACTAATACTCCAAGGTCCTTCTCCTCCTCTGTTACTTCCAATTGATGTGTCCCCAGTTTATAACTAAAATTATTGTTGTTAATCCCTAAATGCATGACCTTACACTTCTCGCTATTAAATTTCATCCTATTCCTATTACTCCAGTTTACAAGGTCATCCAGGTCTTACTGTATGATATCCCGGTCCTTCTCTGAATTGGCAATGCCTCCCAGCTTTGTATCATCTGCAAACTTTATTAACACATTCCCACTTTTTGTGACTAAGTCAGTAATAAAAAGATTAAGTAATATTGGTCCCAAAACTGATCCCTGAGGAACTCCACTGGTAATCTCCCTCCAGCCTGACAGTTCACCTTTCAGTATGATCCTCTGTTGTCTCCCCTTTAATCAGTTCCTTATCCACCTTTTAATTTTCATATTAATCCCCATCTTTTCCAATTTCACTAATAATTCCCCATGTGGCACCGTATCAGACACCTTACTGAAGTCAAGGTAAATTAGATCCACTGCTTTTTCTTTATCTAAAAAATGTTACTTTCTCAAAGAAGGAGATCAAGTTGGTTTGGCACAATCTATCTTTTGTAAAATCATGTTGTATTTTGTCCCATTTGCCCCTGACCTCAAATGTCCTTAACTACTTTCTCCTTCAGAAACCCCCCTTAGAGCTTTGAAGTGCAATAATGACATAAACTCACAGGAAACCCAAGCCCTAGACCAACCCAATATGGAAAAGACAAAGACCCCAGTATTTTGGTATCCAACAAAGGCAAAAGGAAATGGGAAAGAAGGAAAGAATACATTGCAGCCCGACTCCACAATCCAGATTTGCAACATCCATTGGGAATTGTCTGCCTCAGTTGTGACAGGACTTGTGGATTCTGGATCCATCTCATTAGCCACTGTTAGAGGGCTTATTCCTTCAACCACTTACTTCCCTGGTCCTTCTCGCATGAACAGAGAGCAACAATACCCGAAGTCCGAAGGTGCAAACAATTCAATGTTCATTGGGGTGAACTTCCAACAAGCAGTGGTTCTGATTTCCTTCCTTAGTGTTCCCCTTCCCAGCTCTGATGCCACAGAGCCTTGCCTGTGTCCCTGTTCGCATTTCCACCCCCCACCCCAACCCCGGCGAAACATGATTCAGATTCCAATCCCTCCCTATTCCCATTCTCCCCCGTCACTTCCTGATTGACTGCAGACTGTAGAGTAAAACTTGAGTTCTGCTTAGCTATACTTTAACCAATCATTTTACTGAAATTTAACTAACCAATCCTAACATATTGTAACATGATTATCTAACCAATTATATCCCACCATCTTAATTAGTTTACACCCAGCAAAATTAATTATACAGCAGCCAGAAACAGTCACAGAACCAGACAGAGATTATACAGACAAACGATAGGGAAAGGGGGACTACAGTGATAGAACAACAAAGAAATGAGGATTTCACATTCCAGCTATTGATAAGTGAGTTCTTGCCAGACAGGATGCTATCAAACTAAGTTTCCTTTAAATCTTCTAGGCTCTTCTCTTTCTCTGCAGGTGATGGGCATTATTAGGACAGGATTGTATTCCTAACAGCCCAATAGCACCTTATTTCAATGTGACTAGTTTGAATGTAAGGGTGTGACCATACACTTTTCATCTTATGGCTGCCTCTGCTGCTTAGCCAAAGATCTTAGCTTAAGAACAGAGCCTCAGACTGTCACAGTAAGAGAAGGCCCTTAAGCAGGCAGACTGTGATTTGATTCTTTCTTTTATATCTTTACAACTAGCTAAGTGATAAGAATACACCTACGTTTTTAAAGTATAGGCTTTTACAGATAGGCCTGAATATCTATATCCTAACAGCCACCTACAGATCCACCAGTGGTAACTGGCTATCATTTTATGGAAGGCAATCATTAAGGATACAGTTCTCTCACAGAGGTCACAGATTCCATGACTTTCTGTGACTTCTTCTCAGGCAAGCCTGGAGCAACTGTCAGTCCCAGGGCTGCTGGAGGTGTCAGCCCAAAGAGCCCTCAGGCGGGTGGCAGCCAACATGAGTTGGGTCAGCCCTTGCTAGGGCGGAGCATTGATGGGGCTGGAGCAGCTGCAACCCCCGGCAGAACTTTTTGTTTCTCCCATGCCCCTCAGAATATTTTTAGTAAAAGTGAAGACCCGCCAAATCAACCACAGATTACTCTCTGGTTAGACCCTAGTACTGCACACCGAACGAGAAGAGTAAGGTAGGTCAACAAGAGACACTCTTATCAACCCATCGTGGGGTAGACACTTCAGTAAGTCGACGTAAGTTATGTCGACTCCAGCAATGGTATTCACATAGTTGGAATTGCGTAACTTAGGTCGACTTGCTATGGTAGCGTAGACATAGCCTTGTAGCCCCCATAAATCCGCACCAACATTGTTACTCTGTTTCCTAGAGCTGATCCTTATTGCCTCTCCCTCAAGATTACTAGCCTTAAAATGAAGGTCAACTTGCAATGCAGAGGCTAATATCCCAACCACTACTGACCAAAGGTAGCACAAAAACTGATTTTCAGTGGCACTCTCACTGTCTAGGTCCTGACCACCAGTCCGGGGGCTCTGCATTTTAACTTAATTGTAAATGAAGCTTCTTAAACATTTTAAAAATCTTATTTACTTTTACATACAACAATAGTTTAGTTATATATTAAAGACTTATAGAAAGAGACCATCTAAAAATGTTAATGTATTACTGGCACATGAAATTTTAACATAGAGTGAATAAATGAAGACTCAGCACACCACTTCAGAATGGTCGCCAACCCCTGTTGTAGACATACATGTCATTAGAGGTTAGCAGTTCAGGAGAAGGAACTGAGGTGGTTGTGGAGGAGCACATTCCTATATATAATCTGGGCATTTGATGTACGATATGACATTTGGTTGCTCATGCACCTAACCAGCAGAGATGCCTTTGAAAGAGGTTTCCATGTATTCACTGCCAGGCCAACAGTCAAAGAACAGCATTGGTAAATAACTTCTTTTGCTGTGTGGCTTGCATTTGCATGCATTATTCTGTTGTTCTGGTTAGCATGGTGTAGTTCAACTGAATTAATAACTTCCTAGGTGCTGTAAATTGTACAGTTTATCATGAAACGTGTCGGCTGGTAAGCAAGCAACATATCTGTCAGAATGGCACTCTAGAGTATTAATTTTTTGTCAGATGTTGAAGCTTGTTCCCTTATGTTTGAGCATCAGTTGTATATTTGTGTGCACCTTCTGAAAAAATGCAGACAGAGTGTTCAATTTCTTGGGCAAGCCGTGACCAATTCTCTGTTCATAAGAGGCTAAATTCTTCATGGTCTAGATTGTTGCAATTCTTTTAAAATCCTTTCATGACTGTAAATTTAATTTACAGTTTTGCTTCTTTCTCATAATGTTGACTTGGTGTGATTTCATGAAAGATCTAACAATATGTCTGCCATGAATTTAGCTGAATGCCTCCTAGCAACTTTGATCTCTGCCTCAGGACATACCAACAGTAGAAACTTGAGATGGAAAGAACATATTGGGTTATATAGCCCCTCTTTCTACAAAATGTTTGTATTGTCTTCTTACAAAATGTTTGTACTTAGTTTTAAATGTGCAAAGCGGTGGGGCTTCCAGAACTCCCTTGAAACTGTTTCTCAGTAGTGAATCTGAGAAAGGTCTTTACTGATAGTCCATCTGAAATTTTCCATTCTCAATTTCATCCAATTGCTTCTGTTTCTATTCCTATTCCTCCTTGGTGTTTTACACCTTTCAAATATTTGTAGACTCTTGTCACGTCCCTATTGTGTAATTGGTTAGCCAAGTGACATACGGTATCTTTTAAGGCAAGCTAGTGTGTTGTCCTACCCTGTCTCACACCTCACCGAAAAGACAGATACATTGACAATCCCCATGCTTAGGATAACTGGCTAGAAAGGCTTGAAGGAGCAAATTCCAAATGGATTGATGCAGTGAGCTCACTTTTTTTATGAAAAATCTTACTCAGCACTACCCCCAAGAGTGAAGTAGCTGTGCGTCATTCTCAACACCAGTTTCCCTTCCTGCTTTTTATGGCTGGGCGATACATGTATGTTTTAATATTGGGTGGAATTATGCTATAATGAGGACTTTTTTTAAAGCATAATAGAATGAAAAATCTTTGTACCCTCTGGAATTGGCCTCGTCCGGTTAATCCCATGCATAAATCTTGATATTTAGTTCCAGAAAGTGAAGAATCTATGGTGTGGAGATGCTCTGTCCTAAAACTAGTTTGGTTATAAAAATCGAAGTTAAAAATTTTAATATGATAATGGCTGTTGAATTTATTGCATGTCACTTTTTTAAAATATATTTTTAAAAAGCAACTCTTGAGGTTTTTTATCATTCTTGATGTCTCGTTTTTATTAAGTCCTGTATATGCTCTGACTGAAAGTACCACTCATGATTCTCTAATGAACTGCTATAATCTGGGTTTCTTTTGTTTTTTTTTTAATAACTAAACTCACCTTATCTAAGGAGTTTCTTTGGCTAACTTCTTTTCATTAAGGAGGAATTTATATAATCTATTGATAAGTCAGCTTTTGTAGCTTGACAGGATCTAGTACGCAGAGAACATTTTGTTTGTTTTCAAAGCAAAATTGATTAGTTGCTGTCATAGACTGCTTTTTTTAAAATTAATCTTAGTGGTATTGCAGCATAACATGCCTCTCTTTCTTTTCATAAGGTGGTGTAACTGTTTTTGTGGCCTTATATGATTATGAAGCTAGAACTACAGATGATCTTTCGTTTAAGAAGGGTGAACGGTTCCAGATAATAAACAACACGTAAGTATTTTCTGCCAGGGATGTCTATAATTAGTGTTACATTGGAAATAAATACCTTCAAGAATATTTCAGATACCTTTGAGATTTTTCAACGAAGAGTAGGGTTTTTCATCTGATTTACAAAGCTCCATAAATATGGGCTTAAGAGGAGGCATTAACATGCTAATTAGAGCTGGATAAATAATTTGATTTTTTTTTTCAGTTTGTCCAGCAAACCAAAATTCAGAGAGAAATACTTGGTTTAATTCTGAAACTATTTTGAATTTGTCAGCAAACTGAAAAAGCCCAATTTGTGACATCCAAAAATGTGGGGGAGAGTCCTGTTCTGATCTTTTAGTTTGCGGCACTTGCCTGGAAGTGGGAAATCCAAGTTTGAATCCCAACTCTTAAGCAAGGATTCAGATCTCCCCTTCCCAGGTGAGCATCCTAGCCAATGGGCTACAGGGTTTTCTGTGGGTGGGCTGTTCTCAACCACTTTCGTTGCAGTTGTTCTACTTTGTGTAATACTTAAATATTCATTGGGCCAAAGAGAAAAAAAACTCTATAGGTTGGTGATCAAGGCACTTGCCTGGGACATAGGAGATACAGATTCAAATCCCTCATTTGAATCACATGATTGCCAATTTTGGATGGACGTATTTTGGATGCAGGTTTTATTACATGACATAATAATGGAGACTCCAGGACAATCCTGGAGGGTTGGCAATCCTAGAACTACATGCAGTGATATGCTCAATTCATTGACAGTAACTCCTCACTTAGTCTTCTCTGTTAATGTTGTTTTGTTGTTACCTTGCTGATCAATTAGGGAACGTGTTCATTTGAAGTTGTGCAATGCTCCTTTCTAAGGTTGTTTGGCAGCTGCCTGCTTTGTTCACTGCTTGCATAAAGAGCAGCCTGTTGGAGCTAGCTGGTGGGGACTTGGAACCAGGGTAGCCTGGCACCTCTTCTCTGTCTGCCCCCGCCCCATCAGCTCCCCTAAGTTCCCTGTGCAGCAGCCGCCCAGCAGGCTGTCATTTCTCAGCAGTTCAGCTGTCCCTCCCCCCAATGCCGTATGCTACTCCTGACAACTGCCTCAGAGCTGCTCCCAGGAGCCTCCTGCTTGCTGTGTGGGCAGGGGGAAAAGGAGGGTTAATGTCAGGGTGTACCCCTCCCCTGTGCTCGTGCCCTCCACTTACACTTTCTCCATAGAGTGGCGGGGGAGGGGGACATGACAAGGCTCAGGACAGAGAGAGCTTACTGACAGCAGCTGCTGTCTCAACTTCCTGATCTACTTGAAAACGCAATGTCCTTAAAGTACGGTCAGCATATTTAAATGGGCAATGCTCATCTCTTTCTCTTTCACACACTGGGTGTGTGTCTCTGTCTGCCATGCTGTCTCCCCTCCCTCCATTTGTGCTTCCTTGTAGAGTGTGAGGCTACATTAACTACGTATTAATCCTTGAGGGCTCAGCCTAGTGTTAGTTCATCATTTAGCAGTAAGGCATTTCCTGGGAAATATCCCACCCTCTTCCACCCTCTGACTTCCCCACCTCAACCAAGCTTCACAGTCATCATTGCTGTGTACTGTATTAAATTGTTTAAAACTTTTATTTATAATCATTTTTTGTCTGGTTGAAAAAAAATTCCCTGGAACCTAACCTCCCCATTTACATTAATTCTTATGTGAAAATTGGATTTGCTTAACACTGTTTTGCTTAAAGTCACATTTTTCAGGAACGTAACTACAACATCAAGCGAGGAGTTACTGTAATTCTCTAATCTAAAATTTGTACACAATTTTATTTATTTTGTCCTTCCCTTGTAGTTCAGTGTACATAAAGGCAGCGTGCTGTGGTAGCTACGTCATGAGATGCCATTTAGTCCAAACTGTCAACAGTGGCAAAAATATTTGTCTGGAATGTGTGGAAAAAAAAACCTTTTAAAAAAACCTGTCTAAAAATTGAACTTTGCAATATATAACTGGAACGCCAATATCTTTGCTTAATAATCATTTAACAAAGCAGTCTATTACTGACGTGTAAGATGTAGAGTAAATGCCTTTCTCTTGTATATGTTTTTGTTTTAAAATATGAAACAAAATTAAGATTTACAGATACAGTTTGTGATGAAGTGAAAAATTTACTTGCGGGTACCACATTCTAGTTGAGATGATGTCCTCTGCATTGCATTGGCTAAAATTTGATCTGAGTTGAATATTTGTGGACAATAATACATCACCCTGTAACAGAGGCAATGTTTATGCATTTTAGAGATAATTGCTGTTGCATTTCAGGGAAGGAGACTGGTGGGAAGCAAGATCCATTGCTACAGGAAAGACTGGGTACATCCCGAGCAATTATGTAGCTCCTGCAGACTCCATTCAGGCAGAAGAGTAAGGCATTATTCAGTCTTTTGTCATTCACTTTTGCCCACAATTTACTACCAAAGAACTATATGCAAGAACTAATTTATAGCTAGTTGTTCTCCCTGTCCACTGAAGATAGGACAAAAAGTAATGGACTTAATTTGAAGCAAGAGAGTTTTAAGTTCAATATTACAAAAAACTTTCAAACTGTACAATAGCTAAGGTCTGACTAGGAGGCGTTTTGGAACCTGCATAACTGGAGGTTTTTAAAAACAGGTGGGACAAACAGCTGTCAGGGATGGTGTGGGTTTACTTGGTCCCGCCTCAGTGCAGGGGACTGGACTTGATTTCTCGAGGTCCCTTCCAGCCTTGTATTTCTATGATTCTATGAAATGAATAGAAAAATATAATCTGTAAAATATGCTAGCTCAGTGCCCCTTAGTGTAGAAGTCAGAATTTCCTTGCAGTGAATGAAAGCTCAGTCCAGAGATTTTGCTGTTGAGAATGAAGTCAGATACTTAAATCCCTGCTATTCCTTATCACAGAGATGGGCAAACTTTTTAGCCCGAGGGCCACATTGGGATTCAAAACTGTGTGGAGGGCCGGGTAGGGAAGGCGATGCCTCGCCAAACAGCCTGGCCACACCCCCGTATCCGACTCTCACTCACTTCCCACCCCCTAACTGCTCCCTCAGAGCCCCCGACACATCCAACCCCCCCC